>WFAB01001884.1:0-55000 GCA_018977245.1 Lethenteron camtschaticum | reverse complement strand
GGTGGTTTATTGTTGTGTGGTGGTGTTGATGGTGGTGTTGATGGTGGTGTTGTTGTTGTGGTGTTGGTGGTTGTTGTGTTGGTGGTGGTGTTGGTGGTGTTGATGGTGGTGGTATTGTTGGTGTTGGTGGTGTTGATGGTGGTGTTGTTGATTGTGGTGTTGTTGGTGGTCGTGTTGGTGGTGGTCTTGGTGGTGGTTTGGTTGTGGTGTGTTAGTGGTGTTGATGGAGGTGATGTTGATGGGGTGGTGTTGGTGATGTTTTTGGTTATGGTGTTGATGGTGGTGATAGTCTTGTTGGTGGTGGTGGTGGTATTGTTGGTGTTGGTGGTGTTGATGGTGGTGTTGATTGTACGATCCATCCTGGGTTTAACCAGGCTGGATTGTGTGAGGGGCTCACAAATGCTTGAAAGATCTGGAGACATTCCCACCAGTAAGTTCCTCCGGCAGGCAAGGCTGCATTGACTGGGTCTTGTAGACCGCATACCCAAGCAGTTTCTTTTGGTTGCATAAAGGGGCTAAACGGGCACGACATGGGCTGTCAAAATATGGACTGATGCTGTATGGGAGGATGTGGAGCTGAGTGGACTTGCAGAAGACTGGTATCAGCGGTGTGGATAGCATCCTTCACGAGGAAGCTCGTGAAGGATCCTACGGGCAGTAGGAGGCAGTCGCCTTCCAACAACAACTGAGGACAGAGGAGTGACGCTCACAACGAGTAGCGGATAAAATTCAACAAGTTGGCACAGTTGGGGATACAGCTGGTGTATCTACCAGTCATCTCAGCCAACCTTTGGAACCTGAGTCTATCCCGTGACGTCTTGTCAGCCTTCGCCACTTCACGTGGACTAAAAGTGCACCTGGCCCGGCACAGGCGCCGTGGTGTCATCACCCCTACTTAGTGGCGAATGTCGGTTGTTGTTGTTGTTTTTGTATTTCGTCTTGTGAGTGAGTGGTGATGATGTGAGTCTGTGTTGATGATGTGGGTTCATGGTGAGGATGTAAGCCCGCGTTGTGACTCGTGTTGAGATCTGGGAGCCCTCACCCCTGACTCTTTGTGATCCTCGCCTTCGTCTCCTGCTCCGCACGCAGAGACCCGGACTGTGCGAGAGACGCTGTGAGTTCTGTGCACCCTGCTCTGCAAGTTGCTACCATGGAGGTACGTGTGGCTCTTCGACTCGTGTGGTGAAGTATGGATGGACGTGTGCTCTCCACTCTGCGTGTGGCTACCTGTCGCCTATCCATATACCTGAGTGTGCATCTACTTGCCTGCCTGAGTGTGTGTGCATCTATCAGAGTATCTCCCCTGAGATCCTGTCTGTGTACCTGCCTGTCTACACGTGAATAATCTACAGTACTTGTATCTATCCACTACTGGATGAAGGCCTCCTTCCCTGAGTTCCTGCTACCCCTCATGATCCTGGCATAATCCACCAAGCACCGATTTTGTCGCTCCATCTCTCTGGAAGCTGTCCTCTCAAACGTGTTCCGATACTTGGCTGCAGCTCCGTTATTCTTCTTGACCATCGGCCATCGTTGTTCCTCCTGGCCGTGGCATGTCCTGGCCCAGCCCCTCTTCTCTTAACAGTTTGAAGGATGCCATTAACCTGCGTGTGTCCTCTAAATCCACACGTGTCTCATTGTAAATCCAAGTGTGACATTAGATATTGGCCAAATATCCCAACGCTGAGAACTGACACAACATCTTGGCAGGACCCTCCTGATTGTGGAGCCCAGGATCTCAGAGATCCTGGCTCAGTGCTCACCTCCTGCGCTTTCCCCAACATCTTGCTAAAGTTTACATGGTGGACCTTTGTCTTTGTGTGTGTGTAGATGAGCCGAGCTGGAGAGGCGAGGAGTAAGGGTGAATCTTGCACCACATGGAGTGCGCTGTCCTCAGAGGGCACCGCCTCCATCTGCAGCAAATCACCGCAAGGTAAGAACAGTAATGAGGGACGTCACAGAGGGCCATGGTGAATGGTGGAACATCACAATGGTCATGTTGCATGGTGGATGTCACAGTGACCGTGATGCATTGGAGATTTCATAGCGGCCATGATGCATGGGTGATATCCAGGTGGCCACGTTGCATGAGGGACTTCATGTTGGCAGTGTTGCATGCGGGACTTAATGGTAGCCATGTTGCATGGGGGACTGCATCATGGTGGCCATGTTGCATGGGGATGATTATCTGTGCTCTGGCCTCAGCACATCACACGCTTTCAGATGCACTTCCGATATTAGGAAGCCACTGGAGCTATACACTTTTAAATAATCTAGATTGAAAACTACTTTCTTTAGAACTTTTCATGTTTAGAATAATTTTCCTTCCCCGTGTATCCATTTGGCACCATTGCTACGTACGGTGCAAAAGAAGTTCAACATACATACATAACTGGTATTGGCCAAAACATCCAATCCTGTAATATTTTCCTACAAATTGCTCAACTTTGGGATCACACAGATGTTGTTATTCTCATGTCTGCAGAAATCATGGCTCTCTTTGGCCTCACTTGACCAACCGTGAGAAGCTAGAACTCGCAGCCATGCAGGAAGTGTGGTACTTTGCACTTTTCAACAAATCTCAGGGATTCAACAATGATGGATACGACGACTACGAACGAAATTACATTCTGGTGAGGCTCGCAACAAAACACCAGCTGTGGGGGCGGTCACAGGGCCCATCGGTAGCGGGTTTGTGGCTTCTTGTCATTGCACCTGAAGTACCAACCAGGGCTATCACACACACCAATGCACTTCAGAATCAATTTTTTATCGCGAGTAAAGCCCATTGAGCTAAGAAGCTCTTTTTGAAGGGTGACTGAGCCAGCAGACATCAGAACATTCCACAACGACAGATTTAAAACGTAATCATTACAGAAAATACATTAGAAAATGACATTCTCACTTAAGTCTTGACTTAAAGCTTTCGTGACTGCAGAATTAATATTTTTGGGTCTTTCGTAAAGTCACATAGATAGGTTCAAAGAAAATAACAAAAACTAAAACTACACGTTTCAATCGCAACACAATCGGTTGTCTTCAGGAAAAGGGGGTTAGCTTCCAAAGGCAAACTGTTTATTAGGGTTTGAAATGGGCATAGCCCAAATGTCAGCAGCAATATTAATACAAGTGGTGGGCAGCCAACCCGACAGTTTCAGATCTGCCTGATGTTCGTGAACATAAGTCAATCCGAAACTAGGTAGGATCTGAAACACGGTAGGACCAATACCTCAGCCGTGGCTGATCATTGTTTTAATGCGTGGGTCACACGAAATGTATTTCTCTAAGACGAAGGTACTTTGCAAGCCCACTGGCTATCAACAAAGATTATTCATGAAGCCATTCATTTTTATCGACACAGACACAATTTAAACCGAGAAGGTGGGTACAAACTGAGTAATCATTGGAAGGACATTATCAACCTGTTTAAGTCATAATGGCTATGATCTTCCCATCCTACCACCTTCTGATGATAGTTGTGCTTTTTGCCCATTTCAAACTTGCGCTTTCATACTAACACAGCCACTTTGCGTGCCGACCCCTCGGTTGTGGCTCTGCGATATTCCAGTAACATACTAATCTGTCATTAACATGATAATTTTCACCCGGCAACCCTTTGATTGTTTTTAGTTTTTAGTATTTCTTTCAATCTATGTACGTGACTTTACCGAAAGATCTTCTTGGTTCTTTCGGTAAAGTCACGTAGAATGGAAATAATAAAATAATAAAATACAACATAATAAATAATAAAAATAAAACATAATAATAAAAATAAACATAATAAAATAATAAAATAAAACATAATAAAATACAATTCTCACGACGTTTCAGCCACAACGCAAGCAGCCGTCCTCAGGTGAAGAACAGGTCTGTCAGAAAGACAGCGTCTGAATGACGCAGGAAATCCGATGGGCTGTGAAGCTGTTTGTTAACACGTGCCCAGTAGAATCAGAAGTATTTATACTGCAGGAAATCCAATGGGCTGTTAAGCTGTTTCATCTTCTTGGTTCTTTCGGTAAAGTCACGTAGAATGGAAATAATAAAATAATAAAAATAAAACATAATAAAATAATTCTCACGACGTTTCGGCCACAACGCAAGCAGCCGTCCTCAGGTGAAGAACAGGTCTGTCGGGGAGACACCGTCTGAATGAACACCACCAGGCTTGGCAGCGTATTTTAATCTGGGTTGGAGGGGAAGAGCGCCTTGACAAAGGAATTTGCATATCCCAAAGAATATACATTTTCACTTCTTAAACTTTGTGATTTTAATTATATTCACTTTAAATGATTGTACCTTTTGTGCAGTTCCGGCATGAGCACCTCCGCTATCGCTATGAGGTGCTGAAGAAGATTGGAGAAGGTCAAGGCCAGGTGATCCAGTGCCTTGATCACAAAAGAAACATCCTGGTGGCCATCAAGATCCTGGTGTCACCATCGAGGTAAGACTTCAGAGCCGCGCCGTCACGAGGCCGATGTTGTTGTTAAGTCCGTTGCCACGGGCAGCCGTGCGATGCAGCGGTGACACTCGTACATCAAAGCGAGAAGGGGGGCCTGGGTTCGACTCCTGATTCGGGTGCTCTGCTGTATGGAGTCTGCATGTTCTACCCCTGTTCTGCATCAGTTCCTTCTGGGTTCTCAGATTTTTCCTCCCTAAAGCTTAAAATACACACACAGTGTAAACTAATATTGGGGCAAAACATCCATTGCTGAAAGATTACCTGCACATTACGGAATTCCTCATTTAATGCTGTAGATACATTCCTTAAAAGTTCAGCGTTCAGTAAAAAAGTATTGAGCGAAAATAATTTTCCTATAAATAATGTAATAATAATGGTTGGCGAGATACAATGCACTCATACACCTTGAGATGACGAGACCAATGACTGAGGGTATGCCGTTACGTTACTTTATCATTGCGAGTAATGTATCATTGCAGCTCAAGAAAGTAGTTTGTTGTCGACTACTCACAGATCGTGTTATAACGGGCGGGTTTCGTGTTTTAACAGGCGTGTTCTACGTTATAACGTGAAGCGTTCCGTGTTGCAATGGGCGCGTTCGTATTATTACGGGCACATTCCGCGTTATGCGAAAAGTGTGCCCGAATGAAGAGGCACATTAAAGTGAGAATGCGTTGTGTTCATATTCTTAGGTTTTTTCGGTAAAGTCTAAGCCTCACCTTACCATATTAATAAAAAGTGTGCCGTACTTGGCCCTTCCCCTCTTCAACCATTATATATACGGAGTGGTAGCTCTTGTAATCTCTCATTTACTTGATACAGCTGTCGTGGCTGTGACGGTTCCACCTGAAGACGGAGGCTTGTGTTGCCTCCAAACGTCGTGATTTTTATTTTATTTTTATTTTACTTTTATTAATTTGAATTTTTTACCTACGTTACTTTACCGAAAAAACCTAAGAATATGAATCCTTGCAGTCACGAAAGCTTCAAATCTAGAATTAATGCGTTGTGTTAACATGAGTTTGCATTTAGATTTCTCAAATGACCAATCCGATTTGAATGGTTCTTCACTTTCAAATCCTATTGGGTGCCCTACACCGGCTCCTGCTCCCTCTGTGGGAGCTCCTAACCAATGTTAGTCGAGTGTGCTACTGGAACTCCTGGTGCTGTTAGACCTGGTGAATTCATATTTAATTATTTTATTGTAAGTAGAATTTGGCTCTGGATATCCCTTAAGTAAATGTAGGCTCTTCATTTGTGGACTTCCTCTGTGCAGCTCCAAGCAAGAAACATACCAGAAGATGGAGCTCCAGATAGCTCTGGAACTTCAGGACGAGGGCAGTGATGAAGATTTCAACGTCATCAAAGTCCTGAACATATTTCATTTCGAGGACACTACTGTATCGTCATGGAGCTGTTGAAGTATGTACTGCATGCCCCCCCCCCCCTCCGCCAATAACGTGGTTAACTAACTTAACTTTTTAGAAGCGACCAGACCACAAATAAAAGCTTAACAAAGTAGCATTTTTCTTCTTGGTTCTTTCGGTAAAGTCACGTAGAATGGAAATAATAAAATAATAAAAATAAAACATAATAAAATAATTCTCACGACGTTTCGGCCACAACGCAAGTAGCCGTCCTCAGGTGAAGAACAGGTCTGTCGGGGAGACAGAGTCTGTCTTCCCGACAGACCTGTTCATATGTCTTCCCGACAGACCTGTTCTTCACCTGAGGACGGGTACTTGCGTTGTGGCCGAAACGTCGTGAGAATTATTTTATTATGTTTTATTTTATTATTTNATTACTTCCCTTCTACGTGACTTTACCGAAAGAACCAAGAAGATGAATCCCTGCAGTCACGAAAGCTTTAAATCTAAAAGTAGCATTTTGATTATAAATGTGGAGGGGAAAACCAGTGGACCCACAGAAAAATTCACATGCCCACGGGGAGAACATGCAAACTCCAAATCTACAGGCATCACGGTCGGGATCAAACCTAGGACCTCCTCCATACCAGGCGGGGGAGATGTCATCTCGCCACCGCGGCAATCTGTTAATTCTTAATTTTGGAGCTTTCGTGACTGCAGGAATTACTCTTTGGTTCTTTCGGTAAAGTCACGTATAAAGATAAAATAATAAATTAAATAATAGCATACTACGACGTTTTGATTGCAACACAAGCAATCATCATCAGGTATAAATAAAATAGCAACAAAAATCTAACCATAAAACTATAGACAAACATATGTATCTTGGTGATATCTGTCTGCTTATATGTCTGTCTATAGTTTTCTGGTTACATTTTTGTTGCTATTTCATTTCATTTATACCTGATGATGATTGCTTGTGTTGCAATCGAAACGTCGTAGTATGCTATTATTAAATTTATTATTTTATCTTTATACGTGACTTTACCGAAAGAACCAAAGAGTAAGCTGTTAATGTTGAGATGCCCACGCCACCACCCATGCATTGTAATCCTGTGGAGCTGCCATGTGCCACGGGTGCATTGGAGGCCACTTGTCTTTCCTCCATTAGCCCTGCCACTTTCACCAACCCACGCCTCCACTCAATCAGCAGGGTGGCTGCATGGCAGTGGTGATGCTTGTGCCTCTCGGCGAAAATCGAGCTTCTGTGTGTGAGTTTTTATCTTCTCCCAATGGATAACCCTCCACTACCCGGCAACAAAGCCAATGAAATCAAGTTGTCAAGTGGGCAGATATGCCAACTGATTTGGTTTATGGGCAAATTGACGACCTCAACCCACACGGAACTATAACTCTTAATATTGGTCATAAACGTGCACGTGAACGTACAATATGAACGTGATTATCGTTATCAGAATCAGTGCAGCATTGTAGGGGATGGTACTGATGCCGTGTTTTTGTTGCTGCTTCTGCCTCTCTCACAGGGAGAGCCTTCATGAAGTGATTAGGAATGCGGGGCTCCGGCGGTTGGACATGGCGATGGTGAAAACCTACACCAGGGGCATCCTCAAGTTCTTGCGCCACATAATTCCAGGAAAATCGTCCACGCGGACATCAAGCCTGTGAGTGGACACAGCGTTCAGCTTTCACTTTGGTGCAGAGGTGTATCACTCTTTGGTTCTTTCGGTAAAGTCACGTATAAAGATAAAATAAGAAATAAAATAATAGCATATGACGTTTCGATTGCAACACAAGCAATCGTCATCAGGTATAAAAGAAATAGCAACAAAAATCTAACCAGCAAACTATAGACAGACATATAAGCAGACAGACATCGCAAAGATACATAGAGAGAGAACACACATCGGCACACCAGAGAACGTTTCTGTGACGAGGCCTTAAATAGAGAGAGGGGGGTGGGGGCGGAGAGAGGGAGGGGTTAGAGAAAAAATAGCATGTCAATGAGTAGGACGACGGGTGACAAAGTACGCAAGCTTTGTACGTGACTTTACCGAAAGAACCAAAGAGTAATTCCTGCAGTCACGAAAGCTACAAATTAAGATTGCAGAGGTGTATCTTTATTGAGGACTCGTTCCACAGAGAAAACCGGCCGTGTTGATCACAGGGTCGATACGTTAGCTCTGCCCATCTCACTGGAAGGAGGCAGGGTCATGCTACCTCTGGTGAATGTGATCTGGTATGAATTAAACTATCGTGTAGAATCGTGTCACTCTTGGGGACTCACCAGAGAGAAAACCGGCAACGTTGATCAGCGTTGCCCCAAACCCTGGGAGACATGAAATGGAGTAAAAAAATTAACCCGTAAAAATTAAGTTTTTCACTATAAATCCTTTATATGCGTGGCATCGGTTTTATTTTATTATTCATTTCTGGTTTTCTTGAGTAAGAGTTCATTTTTATCACATTGATATTTTAAATTAAATATGACATTTTTTTTCCTAAAAAGTGTAAAATTTAGGAAAAACATTTTTCACGAAAATAAATTGTCACGCACAACGAGTCTGTGTGCAAAATTTTCAGCTCGATTGGATCACGGGAAGTGGGTTAAAAAAACGACCGAAAGATTTGCACGGTCGCAAGCGCGCAGGAAAGCAAGCAAGTGAACTTAATATAAAGGATTTAAAAAGAACAATTTTCAAAACGTGCGAAATGTGCATTTTGGCCTGACAACTGCTCGTTATCGAATTCCAATCTGCAAATTGAAAACGTCCAAAGACAAAGGTGCAGTAGAAAGCTTCACGGAATCCGTGCACTCTCTTGTGTGTGGCTTTTTGTCTCTAACTCGTTAACGGGCATCATCCAGCTGTGAGCTCCATGCAGCTCTCCTGTTGGAGCAACGGCAATCGGTTGTCAATAGAGCCACCCCCCTTCACTTTGATGGTGCCTGAGAGTGCTTTGAACGTGACACGCCTCTACTCACATCTACAATTTTGACGCATCTTCTTGGTTCTTTCGGTAAAGTCACGTAGAAGGGAAGTAATAATAAAATAATAAAAATAATAAAAATAAAACATTATAAAAACATTATAAAACAATTCTCAGGTCACCTGAGGACGGCTGCTTGCGTTGTGGCCGAAACGTCGTTAAATTTAACGTGTTCGTCCAATTTTGTCTTACCCAGCGGCGCGGGATCTGCAGCTGTGCCCGAACAGGTGGGTCATGTTCGCGGCCATACATGAGAAAGAAGGGTGAAAATCCCGTCGCAGCATGGGGGCCAATCTATATGCTGCCAGGACCCCTTGAATTTGCAAGTCCCAATTGGTCTGTGACTCCGAAACCTGGTGTGACAACATAGACGTGATGGTGCGATGCAGACGCTCGACCATCCCGTCAGTTTGCGGGTGATAGGGAGAGGTACGAATTTTCTTCGTACCCAGGAGATCACAGACCTGTTTGAGGAGTTTTCCGGAAAATGTTTTACCCTGGTTGGTCAGCAGCCGCTCCGGAGCACCTTTGTCCATGACGTAGCCTTGGACAAAGGCGTCCACGATGGCTGCTGCCGACTGATTGGCCAGGGGCCAGGCCATAGGCCAGCGCGTAAAGTACTCAACCCCTGTTAATAAATATCTATTGCCCCTAGGGTGGCGGGAAATGGCCCAGGATATCCAGCGCTACAAGTTCATTCACCCTGGAGACTGTGATGGACTGCAACGGCGGGTTCGACTCCCGTGCTGGTGGTTTGCGCTGCGCACACCGAGGGCATGCTGCCAACAGATCCGTGACATCCCGTGTCATGCCCGGCCAAAAAAAGTCAAGCTGGAGCAAGGCGAGGGTCTTTTGGGTACCCAGGTGGAGGAGGCGCTCATGAGCAGCCCACACCACCTTACCCCGTAACCCAGAAGGGACCACCAGCCGGTGACGGTGGGATTTTCCGTCCCAATGCATAAGCAACCCCGCGTGCATTTCCCATGCGTCGCATCACCCGTCCCACACCCCCTCTCCCCGGCGCGACGACGCAGCGCGAGGAGGGAGGTATCCTCCATCTGGAGGCGCCCCCATTCATTAACGGGCAACCCGAGCAGGGAATCTCTTCCCTGTTCCGCGATATCATCGGGGAGCAACGTTTCATCATCGGCGGCGGCCGCCAGGACTGGAACCGGCATGTCCCCTGCTGGCCTGCAACGCCCCGACCCCAGGAGGCATGCACATTCGGAGGCGGTTGGCATGCACGACAGAGCGTCCGCGTTGGTGTGGCGAACGCCCTTACGGTAGGTGGTTTCAAAATCGAAATCCTGGAGGACCTCCAACCATCGGGACAATTGTCCCGATGGCTGTTGAACCTTCAGGGCGTACTGCAGTGCCGCATGATCTGTACGGACGGTGAAATGCTGACCGTACAGATATGGGCGATACTGTTGGATGAAATAGACAATTGCCAACAGTTCCCTACGGGTGACACAATATCTTTGCTCCGCTGGAGACAACACCCGACTGCCGTACGCAACGCCCGTTCCACGCCGTCAACCACCTGGGAAAGCACGCCTCCAATACCTGTGTTGCTCGCGTCGGTGTCGAGCAAAAACGGCCTCGAAAAATCTGGGTAAATCAAGGGAGGAGCTTTCACCAAGGCGTCCCGAAGGGAGCAGAAAGCAGCTTCCTCATCCCGACCCCAGTGGAACCGAACCCTTTAGATGTTAAAGCGTGTAGGGGTTTGGCGACCGTCGCAAAATTTGCGACGAAGCGTCGGTAATACGACGCGAAGCCAATAAAACTCCTCACCTCTCCCACCGAGGTTGGAGTCGGCCAGGAGCTGACACACTGCGTTTTGGCGGATCGGTAGCAATACCTGAGCGGCCCACGATGTGCCCCAAATAACGCACCGACTCGCGTAACAAATGGCATTTTTGGGGCTTAAATTTCAAATTAGCAGCCCGCATCTTTTGGAAAACCGCCCGCAACCTCTGGAGATGTTCGTCAAAAGTTTTTCCAAAGACAATAACGTCATCCAAATAAATCAGGCACGACTCCCATTGCAATCCAGCCAAAACCAATTCCATCAACCGCTGGAAAGTTGCCGGCGCTGAGTGTAAGCCCATCGGCAACCGGTTGAATTGGAACAGGCCGTGCGGTGTACGGAAAGCGGTTTTAGGCTTTGAATCATCGTCCAGAGGAAGCTGCCAGAATCCCGAAAGTAAATCTAGTGTGGAGAAGAATCGCGCTCCCGCCAAGGCGTCCAGCGATTCGTCCATCCGTGGGAGCGGGTATGCGTCGGCAACCGAAATTTATTAAGGCGCCGAAAATCCACGCAAAACCGCAACGAACCATCCTGCTTTTTAACCAGGACAATCGGCGCTCCCTAAGGGCTGGTGGAGGGAGAAATGATGTCGGCAGCTAACATGTCATCGACAGCCGATTTGACATGGTCCTTTTCGGCGGGACTCAACCGAAACGGATTTTGGCGAATTGGCGCGCTGTCACCCGTGTCAATATGGTGACGCAGCAGGTGAGTACAACCCAAATCGTATTTATTCCGACTAAAAACGTCGGAAAATTCTTTCAGTAGCGATCTAAGCTGTTGGCGCTCTGAATCTGACAGGTCCGTCGATCCCGCACAAAGCGCGTCGAGCCACCCTTCATCGCCGTCCGAATGCGGGTGCGTCCGGGAAGCAGTGTCAACGTGGTTCGCGACAGGTTCCTCGCAGGGCACCGGCGTCGCGTGAGCGAGCACCGTCCCTTGAGGAACCACTACTGTCTGCGGCCCCACATTGAGGACCGCGATGAAGGGATCCTCGTCCCCTCTTACAACGGTCTGGGCCGGAATTAAATGAGGTCCATTTACCCCGGCCCTAGACGGTCCCAGCATAACACCCTGGTCCCCAACGCCCTTAGCAAAGGGCCTACGAAGTTTCAGAGGCACTAACATTTGAGCTCCCGGCGGCACACGAACTGTTTTAACGACGAACGCCGGTACCGTTGCGAACGCCGTCCGAGCCGCAGCAGGGGAAGGCAGGAACGCCATGCGTCGCCCCGACGGAAGCTCAATGCATCCTTGGTCGATCAAAATTCGAATTGGCATTTTGCCTAAGAAGTCCGTCCCCAGCAGGCACGGAACCGCCAGCGAGGAGGAAACAAAAATCGGCCCCGACAATTTGATGTCCGCGATAGAAATTTGCGCTCGAATCTGTCCCATGATGCCGAGAGAGCCCCCGTTAACGGCATAGAATGGGACGTTAACCGGCAGTAAGGGACGGCTTTGTACAGGTAGAATATTGTAAATTAGCTCCGAAATGATTGTCGCCGATGCCCCCGTATCGACTAGGATGCGTACTTCTACCCCGTCAATGTGTCCGACCACGGCCGACGACCCCGACGACGCGGCCACCACGCGATGGGCTAACACGGACCACTGCCCGGGCTCGATTTGAGTCCCCGCAGTGATCCGTGTTGGCCCGTCGCAGCGCAACACCGGCCCCCCGTTCGTTGCGGTGCGAGAGTGTGCGACAGGTGAGTGCTTTGGCCAAACATGTGTGGTGCCGCGACTCGCCGATCATGTTGCTGGAACTTGGGAGGAGGAGGGCCGGCGTCCTGACGAGGCGTCGTCCCGCGCTGTCGAGGAGAGCGGCACCCTGAGGCGACGTGGCCCCGGACGCCGCAGTTGAAACAACGCGGGAGCGCCGTCGGAGATGATGGACGGTCGAAGCGGCTCGACCCGTCCCGGCCCGACCGTGCTCCTGTCGCCTGTTGCCGTCGGTGGTCGACGGCGTAGAGCTCCTCCGTCGGAAGGGTGGTTGCAGCCACCGCACGCCCGGCCGATGCCCTGCTGGCTTTCCGCCGCAGTGACAGAAGGTTGGCGTGGAGGAGCCGCGCAGCCTGGAGCGATGTCATCTCCGCGTCCTCCTGTGCGACGACAGCGATGTCAAGGTCGTCTGCCAGGAGGAGGATTTTCTCCGTGACCATCGCGTCCACGCCGTCGTCGTCCATACGAGGAAAGGCCGTCTTCGCCATCGCCAGGAGGCTCGTCCGGTATGCCAGGGGCGACTCCTTTTCACCCCGCTTGCGATCGTAAAACTGCTGTCGGCATTCAGCTGAAGGTCCATAGACCCCGCCCAGCAGCTGTAGCGCCATCGGCAGCGTAGAACGCTTCTCCTCAGCGCCGATGTGAGGGCGGCGAGCGCGTCGCCGTCGAGGAGCGCCGGCAGCGCGCAGAGAGCCTCCTCGTCCGACCAGTTCGCCATTTCTTGGTGGACGAGGAAGCGTTGCCGAAAGCCGCCCCAGTCTCCCTCCGCGCCGATGAACTCCTTAAGCGGGGGCAGTCTCTGGTGTAGCGCAGCGGTCATTGTAGAACCCTGTAGGTTGTTGTCACCCCGACTCGGCTGTGGCTCGGCGCGAACGGCCGATGGAATCGCCTGTCGCGGTTGTGATGACGCACCCTCCGCCGGTGATGACGCGGCAGCTCCAGCGAGGCCGATGTCGGAGCGGATGTTCAAGCTGGCCACGCCCTGAGCAGCTGTAGCGTCGATGGCGGGAAATTCAAATTTCGACTCTTCTGAAATGGCGGGAAGGCGCCCTGGTCGTTGGCTCGCCTCGCCCCGTGGTGGACCACCAGCCCCCAATCGCGTGATGGTCTCCAGCGTGGCGGCAGCGGCATACAGCAGCTCCACCAGCCTCCGTGAGCCAGCCGTAACGCGTCTGGCTGCGGCCCCTCTTCATTCCGATGCCCCGGTAAGAAGGCGCCAGGCCCCGGCTGCACCATGTCTTGTGGAGCCGTCTCGGGCTCGACGATCTCGGCAGTGTCTTCCTCCTGCGGTACTTTGGCCCGAGCTGTATTTCGCGTTTCCATGTTCGTAGTACTTCTGACTCCAGTTGAAGTACCGGTGAGGACGCTTGACACCGAGGTTGAGGCACACGTGTATTTATTTTACAGTACAACAGTGGGCATATAACACTCGAGGGGGTATCGGCCCCCTCACCCGTATAACTGGGGATACACCCCTAGCTATCCCTGACCTACCCCCTAGCTATCCCTGACCTACCCCGAGTCCTCCACTAACGGCTAGGGGAGGCTGTCTGGCCCGACACTGGCGAGTCGGGCTACGGTACCCGGAGTCCCAGAGTGCTGACTCTGGTTCACGGGACCACGCCGCTGGCTCGGTCCTGCGCGGCCCTGACAAGGGCGGCGTCTCAGGGGAGTCCAGGGCTCTAGCTACCCGGGTCTTCAGTCTTCCCTTCTTCGTTCTAATACTGAGCCCCGAGCTCTCTCTGTCATCCCCTTTTATATCCCCCCCGGATCACAACCCCGGGCAGCCCTACCCCAGGCTGCCCGATGCGGACGTCGTTGCGGGCACCCCCCCCCGTGTACTCCCGGAGCTCCGCCCACTGTTTGTTCGCCGTTTAATCTATGTACAACAGCCCTTCCATAACAGCCCTACACAGGCGCTGGCTCATAACTGGCTCCGGACCGCGGCCACCAGCACCACCACGGCCAGCAAAGCCACCACCACCACCGTTGCTGCTCCTGGCAGTGGGAAGCGCTCTGGAGCTGCTGAGCGACGGTAAGCCACCATCTGCTTGTCCAGTGGTCAAGGCAGTCTATAGGGGGTGCGGGGCCTGGGGCAAGTTACACAGTGTGGGCTTATGAATAGCGAAGAAATCCTCCTCTTTCGGTCTAAAATAGAGCGATAAATGTGATGTCATCACTTGTGAGCCAATCCGGAGCGATAGCCTACGTGTTAAACGGAAGTATTACGTCTGACACCGTGACATCGAAGCGCAGGGCCCCCAAAGCGCAGGGCCCGGGTGGTCACCCCCGTACACCGTACCCGGGGGACGACTCTGCTCCCGTGTGTGTTTAATATCTATTTATCTTTATTGCTACTACTTCTACGCTTATTTAGCCAGCAATAGCCTCACTCAGTCTCAATACTTTTTTCAGGAGGGTCCTGCCAAGTTTTTTGCAGTACAGAACAAATGTACTGCTGCTGCTGCTGTGCGATCCCAATTGAGTGATTTGGAGGTTCAATTTACAACACTGGTGGAGATGTCCATCCAACACTGGTTGCACCGCGTGTTTGTGAGGGTTCAGTTGCCAAACCCAGAGGAATGGAAGTGAAATTTTAATGTGCAATTTTATTGAAGGATTGTGTTATCTTGGTGTGGTGTGAGGCTGTTTTTGTTGCTGTTTCGCTGCATTGCCCAAGCTTGCATTTAGTGTTGAACAACTGACAGGATTTTATTTACTTATGCCATTTGTATTTATACGCTTTATTTTTTTAGTATACTTTGGACTCCTTTTGTTTTGTTTGTTGTTATAACCTGCTGACCCTGTGACTTGACTGGACATCTGTGAAAGAAGAGCTTCATAGCTCATCAGACTCCTCTTCATCCAGTTTAAAGAAAGATTCGGATTCTGGAAACCCATGCAGGGGGGGGGGGGGCAGGCAGGGTAGGGTGGTTGGTAGAACACACTCCACATTCCACACAGAGAAAGTGGCCCACGTATGGGAATCAAACCCAGGTCCTCTCTGGCTGTGAGTTCCAGCCAAAGAGAACGTGTAGATTCGGTTATATACGGATTTATTTTTCCATAATTGGTTTCTGGTGAGGACAGATAATGAAGCGGCAACATCTTTCCCAAGTTGCCCTTCATCCACTGAGACACCGCCAGACTAATGCCCATTTTGTAACCAGACTCACGGTGGGCAAAGGTATGCTGCATTATTGCGGCACTGGTAATTAGCTGGGTTAATCTTTTGCGGCACACAGTTAGTCCACCCATAGACGATGGGGGGNATGGGGGGACTGATTTCTGCTGGAGCAGGAAGTTGGAACGGTGTCGTGCGCATCTCTTCACAGAGTGGAGCCGGCACAGCGCCCAACCTCCTTGCTCGCCCAGGCCTCTAAAGAGAAGTTGGTTGTGGAGGAAGAGACCATGGTGGAGGAGCTGGTGGTGCAGGAGGAGACTCTGGTAGAGGAGTTGGTGGTACTTNAGGAGACGCTGGTGGAGGAGTTGGTGGTACAGCAGACCCTCGTGGAGGAGTTGGTGGTACTTGAGGAGACCCTGGTGGAGGAGTTGGTGGTACAGCAGGAGACCTTGGTGGAGGAGTTGATGGTACAGGAGACCCTGGTGGAGGAGTTGGTGGTACAGGAGACCCTGGTGGAGGAGTTGGTGGTACAGGAGACCCTGGTGGAGGAGTTGGTGGTACAGAGGAGACCCTGGTGGAGGAGTTGGTGGTACAGGAGACCCTGGTGGAGGAGTTGGTGGTACAGGAGGAGATGCTGGTGGAGGAGTTGGTGGTACAGCAGGAGACCTGGTGGAGGAGTTGGTGGTACAGGAGACCCTGGTGGAGGAGTTGGTGGTACAGGAGACCCTGGTGGAGGAGTTGGTGGTACAGGAGACCCTGGTGGAGGAGTTGGTTGTACAGAAGGAGACGCTGGTGGAGGATTGGTGGTACAGGAGACCCTGGTGGAGGAGTTGGTGGTACAGGAGAAGAGGAAGCAGGAGCTGGCCGCATAGGGAGAGCCATCCGCTCACTCCTCGACGGTTGCTTGTGGTGGCGTCCACNGCACAGTAGGCCCTGGTGGTGGAGGTGGTGGATCAGTGTGAACCCTGATCACTTTTACCACACTCGACCACACTCACCCTGCACCNACCCACCTGTAATCCCTCCACCNACACCCACTGCACCCCCCCAGNCCGTNAACCCCGCACACCACACTCACCCTGCACCCACCCANCCTNCACCACCACACCTGCACCACCACACCTGCACCACCACACCTGCACCCGACCACACCTGCACCACCACACCCTGCACCACCCACCCACCACCACACCTGCACCCACCACACCCTGCACCACCACACCTGCACCACCACACCTGCACCCACCACACCCTGCACCNACCCACTCANCCCACCCACCACACCCTGCACCACCACACTGCACCCACCACACCCTGCACCACCACACTCACACCTGCACCCACCACACCCCACCCACCACACCCTGCACCCACCACACTCANCCTGCACCNACCACACCTGCACCCACCACACCCTGCACCCACCACACCCTGCACCCACCCACCCTGCACCCACCACACCCTGCACCACCAGAGTCACCATGCACTTTTACCACACTCACCACACCACACACTCACCCTGCACCCACCACCCTGCCCTCCACCNACCACCNACACCCTGCACCNACCACACACANCCTGCATCCACCACCCANACCCTGCACCCACCACACCCTGCACCCACCCACTCANCCTGCACCACCACACTNACCCTGCACCACCACACCCTGCACCACCACACTCACACCTGCACCACCACACTCACCCTGCACCCACCACACCCTGCACCCACCACACCCTGCACCCACCACACCCTGCACCCACCACACCCTGCACTCACCAGACACCTGCACCCACCCACCATGCACCNCANCATACCCTCCACCNACCCTCCCTCCACCCACCACACCCTGCACCNACCCACNCTGCACCCACACCCTGACCTGCACCCACCCACTCACACCTGCACCACCACACCACCCTGCACCCACCACACCCTGCACCCACCACACCCTCCACCCACCACCACTACACCCTGCACCCACCAGTCCACCCCGCACCCACCACACCCTGCACCCACCACACCCTGCACCACCACACACNTGCACCCACCCACCCTGCACCCACCACACCCTGCACCCACCACACACANCCTGCACCCACCAGCACCCTCCACCACCACCANACCCTGCACCCACCACACCCCTNACCNACCANTCACCCACCCACCACCACACCTGCACCACCACANACCCTGCACCCACTNACACCCTGCACCCACCACACTCANCCTGCACCCACCACACCCTGCACCNACCACACACANCCTGCACCCACCCACCCTCCCNCCATNCCCCACCACACCCACACCGCACCACCAGTGTGAACCGTGCACCCACCTCACCCTGACCACCCTGTAATACCCTCCACCACACCCTGCACCACCCACTCACACCACACCACCCTGCACNACCCTGCACCCACCAGCCNTGANACCCTCACCCCGCACCCCCCCCCCCCCGTGCCCCCCACCCTACACCCTGCACCACCACACACACCCTGCACCCACAACCTGCACCCACCCACCTGTATCCTCACCACCACCACACCTGCACCCACCACACACACCCTGCACACCCAGTCCGTGATACCCATCCACCACACCCTGTACCACCACACACACCCTCACCACCACACACANCCTGCACCCACCACAGCGTATCACTACCCAACATACTCCACACAGAGGGTTAGTGGTTTAAGAGGGTTAGGGGTTTAGGGGTATAGGGATTTAAGGGTTTAAAGGGTGATGGGTTTAGAGGGTTGGACGTTTAGAGGGTTCGATATTTATTGGACTAAGAGTTTATGGGTTGACAGGTTTAATGATGGGTTTAAGGGTTTAGAGGGAGGGTTTTAAAGGGTAAGGGTTTAGAGGGTTAGGTGTTTAGATGGTATTGTTTTAGGGGTTTAGGGACTTCAAGGGTTAGGGGTTCAGAGGGTTAGGGTTTTAGAAGGTTAGGGTTTAGAATATTATGGGTTAAGAGATTTAGATAGTTAGGTGTTTAAAGGTTTAGAGGCGTTATGGGTTTCGATATGTAGAAGTTTAGTGGTTTAGAGGGTTAGAAGTTTAGAAGGTTATAGGTTTTAGAGTTTAGGGTTTTTTAGGGGTTTAGTTTAGGGGTTCAGAGGTTTAGGGTTTTATGGTATAGGTGCTTAGAGGGTGAGGGTTTAGAGGGTTAGGAGTTCATTGGGTTAGGTTTAGAAGGTTATGAGTTTAGAGAATTAGGTGTTTAAGAAGTTTAGAGAGTTTATGGGTTTTGATTGTTAGATGTTTGTTGGTTTGGAGGGTTTGGATTTTAGAAGGTTATAAGTTTAGGGGTTTAGATGTTTGGGGTTTAGGAGATTTGGGTTTTCAAAGTTTAGGGGTTTTGAGGGTTAGAGATTTATAGGGTCATGAGGTTTAGGGGTTAGGAGTGTCGAGGATTTAACACCCAGACTTTCACAACTAATATTATCCATAATAAAGGTTTTTTGGGTTAGTTCCAACACACCGGTGTGCGAAAGGAGAAACGAATTGGCACTTTTTGTTCACGTGACAACTTTACTAATTGGTATTTGGTTCGTTCGGTAAAGTCACGTAATTAGAAATAAAATAAAACAAATCACGACGTTTCGATCGCAACACAAGCGGTCGTCATCAGGCAAAGGAGTCAGCCTCTAAAGGCAGACTGTTTATAAGGGTGTGGGGATGGGCGTAGCCCAAGTGTATCAACAGCACCAGGAGCATGGGCAGTGCATGAGTGCCAATGCAGCAACAATGCCAATGCAGCAACAATGCCAATGCAGTGGGCGAGAGCTGCTGTGGCAAGATGTTATATAGGTAAGAAAGAGGAGCGGAGCAAGGGGGAGAGGAGGGGGGGGNCATGAGGGGCGCTGCTGAGCACTAAGGGAGAGAGGACGTGACGCTGGGTGGGAAGTGGGTGGGGCTGCAAGTGGGAGGCTGGAATGCTGGGGATGCGGGGGAAAATAACACGGAAAAATAGACGAGTACCCGGCAGATATGATGGAACAACCATGAACAATTAAGGTTTTACCTGGTTAATAACATCCTTCCAATGATTGCTCAATTTGTATCCATCTTCTCGGTTAAAGTTATGTCTATGTTTATATATCTGGATGGCTTCATGACCAAACCTTTGATAGTAGCCCGAAGGTTTGCAGAGTACCTTGGTCTCGGAAGAAACAATATCATGCGAGCCCACAGCATTATAACAATGTTCAGCCACGGCAGAGGTATTGGTTCTGCCGTGTTTCAGATCGGCCTTGTGTTCGCGAACACGGTCCGAGACATGTCGTTTCGTATCCCAATGTAACTGCTACTGCAGGTACAACTCAGTTTGTAGACTCCAGATGGGATTAGATCACGGATTTTGTGTACTATATTGAATCGGACCTAGATCTTGTGTTTGTTTAAAATTTTGGAAATTTTTCGGTAACACCTGCTATGTATGGTAACGTGATGGTTTTGATTAGCTTCTCAGGGGTTGTTTGTTCATAGTTGGAGAAACAGCTATGCGAATAATGCGGTCCGAGTACCCATTCATCTTGAGGGCCTGGTGTACGTGTTCCAGTTCACTGGCTAGGTGGTGTTGGTCGGAAATGCAGTGGGCCCTATGGTGTAGTGTTTTGATGAGGGAATTATTCTGTGCCAGATGGTGGTGGGAATCAGGTTTCAGATAGGAATATGTGGGTGGCTTTCCTGTAGACAGTGTCCCAACAAGCCGTCAGGT
Organism: Lethenteron camtschaticum; assembly: GCA_018977245.1. Lineage (NCBI taxonomy): Eukaryota > Metazoa > Chordata > Hyperoartia > Petromyzontiformes > Petromyzontidae > Lethenteron > Lethenteron camtschaticum. The sequence continues at coordinate 34,782 of WFAB01001884.1, read as the reverse complement.
CTCTTCTCAAACAAAACATCCAGGAATGGTAGCTTACCATCCTTCTCCACTACCATGGTGAATTTGATGGATGGGTGTATAGAATTGATGTGGCCAAATGACGAAAGTGTCATCTACATATCTCTTCCACAAGGAAGACGTAGGGTGGATGTCTGGATGGCATCTGTTTCAAATTTCTCCATGAAAACATTTGCTATCACTGGTGATAAGGGGAACCCATGGGGTACCTTCATTTTGTTTGTAGAAAGTACCATTCCAGGTGAAGTAAGTGTTGGTAAGGCAGTGCCAACCAGAGTAGGTATATCAAATTCAGTCCATGTTGGACTAAATCTTCAATTATTTCTAAAGTGTCAGGTACAGGAACCTTGAACAACAGAGAAACTACATCAAAGCTGACGAGCAAATCATCTGGGGACAGTGAAATGCCCTTGATTAGGGAGACCAAGTGAGCTGTTACGTACTGTTGAAGTAGTCTTGCCCATGAATGGAAGCAAGTTATCAGACAAAAACAGTTTATAGGTAGGTGAGTTGATAGTGGAAACGATTGGCCGAAGTGGAGTACTTCTTAATCCGTGATTTAATCCCATCTGAAATCTACAAACTGATTTGTACCTGCGGTAGCAGCTACAGTAAGGAAACGTAACGACATGTCTCGGACCGTGTTCGCGAACACAAGGGAGATCTGAAACACGGCAGAACCAATACCTCTGCCGTGGCTGACCATTGTTATAACGCTGTGGGTTCGCATGATATTGTTTTTTCAGAGACCAAGGTTCTCTGCAAACCTTCGGGCTACTATCAAAGGTTTGTTCATGAAGCCATCCAGATTTATAAACATAGACATAACTTCAAGAGAAGATGGATACAAATTGAGCAATCATTGGAAGGATGTTATTAACCAGGTAAAACCTTTACTGTTATGGTTCCATCATATCTGCCGGGTACTCGTCTATTTTTTCGAGTTAATTTCCCCCTGCATCCCCAGTGTTCCCAGCCTCCCACTTGCAGCCCCGCCCACTCCCCCCCCCCNAGCTTCACGTCCTCTTTCCCCTTAGCTCACGCAGCGCCCCCCCCTCATCCCCTACCCCACTCCCCCCCTCTCTCTCCCTCCTTGCTCCTCCCCCCTTTCTTACCTATATAACCTCTTGCCACGGCAGCTCTCACCCACTGCATTGACATTGTTGCTGCATTGGCGCTTGTGCACCACCCATGCTCCCGGTCTGTTGATACACTTGGGCTAGGCCCATTCCAAACACTTATAAACAGTTTGCCTTTAGAGGCTGACTCCTTTGCCTGATGACGACCGCTTGTGTTGCGATCGAAACGTCGTGATTTATTTTATTTCTAACTACGTGACTTTACCGAAAGAACCAAAGAGTATGGATTCCTGCAGTCACGAAAGCTTCAAATAAAGATTCACTAATTGTCGGATGGTGGCGGGTTTAACGACACATTTATATTTACACAATCTAACCCAACAAACCTTTATTATGGTATGAGAGGGTTAGGGTTGTAAAGGGTTATGGTTTTAGTGGTTTTGGGGTTTAGAGGGTGAGTGGTTAAGAGGAGCGGTCCTCAACCTTTTTGGTACCAGGGACTGGTTTCGTGGAAGACAATTTTTTCACGGACTGGAGGGGGGGTCACCATTGGGTCTTTCCCCTTTTCAAAGAAGCTCTGCAGCGATGTTTGTTTTTTACTCATTTTGGCTAGGGTTCGCTTGTGAGCTTACCAAAACTGCGCAGTGCGGGAAAGAGGCGCAGACGGAAGTGGGCGGGCCATGCGCGGACAAAAACAAGTGTCGGATTCTGACTTCTCATAAGGAGTGTGCAACCTTGATCCCTCGCATGCGCAGTTTACAGTAGGGTTCGCGCTCCTATGATAAGCTAATGCCGCCGCTGATCTGACAGGAGGCGGAGCTCAGACAGTAATGCGAGCGTTGAGCGGCTGTAAATACAGATGAAGCTTCGCTCGCTCGCCCACCGCTCACCTGCTGTGCTGCCGGTTCCTAACATGCCACAGACTGATACCGGTCCGTGGCCCGGAGGTTGGGGACCTCTGGTTTAGAGGATTGGAGTTTAGATGGGATTTAGAAGGTTGGGGATTTAGCATTTTAGAAGGTTAGAGTTGAGGTTAGGGGTTTAGATGGTTAGGTGTTTAGAGGGTTGCTTTTTAAAGGTTTAGAAGGTTAGGGGTTGAAATAGTTAGGGGTTTAGAGGGTTCGGGGTTTAGAGGGTTAGGGGTTTAGAGGGTTAGAGTTTTAAGGGTAAAGGGTTTAGAGGGTTAGGTGTTTTGAGGGTTCGTGTTTTAGATGGTGAGGGGTTTAGATGGTTAGGGGTTTAGAAAGTTAGGTATTTAGAGGTGTCGAGGGTTTTGGTTTCGATTGTTAGAGGTTTAGGAGTTTAGTCGTTTATAAGGTTATTGGTTTATGAGTTTAGATATTTCGGGGTGTTTAGGGAATTAGGGATTTAGAAGGTTATGGATTTGAGGATTTTCAAGGTTAAGGGGTTAGAGGGCCAGGGATGAGAGGGTTTAACACCTACACTTAATATTATCTGTAATAAAAGGTTTTTTTTGTTAGTCTCCAACAGCGGTGTTAAAGTAGAACAAATGCATTTTTTGGTCACGTGATAAAATGTACTAATTGGCTGTCGGGTGGTGGTGGGTGTAATGACGCATTGACATTTACATGAACTTACCCCAAAACCCTTTATTAAGGGATTAGAGAGTTGAGGGTTTAAAGAGTAGATGTTGAGAGGGTTAGTATTTTAGGGTAATACGGGTTTAGAGAAGGTTGGGGTTTTGATGGTTTGGGATTTAGGTTAGGGATTGAGATTTTAGAAAGTTACGGTTTTGAGGATGAGAGGGTTAAGGGTAGAGTTTTATGGTTTAGAAGGTTATGGGTTTAGAGGGTTATAGTTTAGAGGGTTAGGTGTTTCGAGGTTTAGCCGTGGTAGAAAAAAATTTTTAGTTTCATTTGTATATTTGTAAATAATTTGTTTACCTCTCCTGTCGTGTTTTGTATTCTATTTTGTTGTTACATTTGACCCGCCTGACTGCTCATCTGTGAAAAAGATCTTTATTGCTCGTTAGATCCTTCAGTACAAAATAAATACTTTTTATTCTTATTGGCCTCTGTACGAATCTATGGATTTCGGTGTGAGTTTTGGGTTCTTTGAATGTATGGATCTCTGTATCTCTGTGTGAGGCTATGGGTCTCTGTATGAGTCTATGTGTGTGTGTGTTGGAGTCTATGGATGTCTGTTGGAATCTATGGGTCTCTGAGTATGGATGTTTGTGTGAGTAATTCTGAAACCTATGGGAGCTCCAGTGAGTCACACTGAACTATATGGGAGCGTCAGTAAGTAACACCGAACCCTATTGGAGTGTCAGTGAGGAACACTGACTCTACGGGAGCGTCAGTGAGTAACACTGAACCCTAGGTGATTTCTAACAGCACTTACCCATCAGTTTCTTCAGGCTATACGGTAAATCCCATACACGGAATGTATGTCTTTGGTGAGTTTGTGAGAGCTTGTGTAAATTTGAATGAGTCATTGAGTGTGAGAAAGTTTGCGAGAGTTTGTGAGAGTGTGTGTGTGTGTGAGTTTGTGAGAGTAAGTTTGTGCGAGTGAGTGTGTAGTGTAGTCTCAAATGAGTACCTAGAATGGTGTGAAAACATGGCCACTAGTGAGACCAAGGCGGCCGTGCGTGGTGCTGGCCACCCACCCTCTCGTGTTTTGTGCTGGTATTCATACTGTAGGTGCTCATGAACAGCACTTGCCCCCAACAATCTGTTAAGGCTATACGGGGGTCTTTGTTTTTGTATGTGTGTTTACGTGTTCGTGTTGTTTTTTTTTTGCGTGCGTTTGTGAGTGAGTGAGTCTGTGAGTTAATTATTGAGTAGATAAATGGGATGAGTGATGATGGGTGGATGAGTGTGAGTGGTTGAGCGAGTGGCTGCGTGAGTATGAGTGGTGAGGAGTGGTGAGTGTACATCTGTGCATGAGTGGTGAGTAGGTGAGAAATTGAATGAGTGGGTTGGTCAGGAATTTCTGAGTGAGTCGTGCGTGAGTGATAGATCAGTGAGTGGATGATTGAGTTGGTAAGTTAGTTTTTTTGCGATTGGGTGGATGGATGCATGTGTAAAGACAGTACAGGGGACTAGCGGTCACAGGGTGTAATGACAGGTTAATGAACAGGGTGAACGATCTGCGGTCGGAGAAGGATCGAGAATAAGGCTGTGGCCAAGTGACAGAAGGGAGCAGGTGTGGATCAGGGACCAAGAGCCATCGAGAAGGTTCTAGAAGGGGTGGTCACGGTTTAAGGGATGGCCACGCATAGGATAAAACGTGTTGAAAACGAGAGGCTGCTGAAGCCGGGTCTTCGCCTGTCAAGTGTTCGTGCCTTCAATGAAGATCACCGACAAGAAACGTGTCTCCTGGGGTCATTACAACTGGTGTCAGAAGTGGGGTACCATCATGTCACGGTATAACCGAGGGAAGAACCCACCTGAGACGACCTTTGACGGAGGAGAGGACGAGGGGAGACCCGCCTTCAGTCAGCCCCGGAGGCGGGTCCCGGTCAACAACCCCGTAGGTGAAGAGGAAGCTGCGTGGCAACGAGGGGGGGGGGGGGGNCGACCGACAGCAGCTACAAATCATGGAGGGGTGGAGCAAGGTGATGGATGGCTGACCAACTACTGGCAGCAGTCGCACAGCTCACCTTGCGGTTGGGCAAGGCTGCGGTGAGAGGGGGAGCCACGGACAGCGTGGAGGGGATCGTCGCGGTGGGAGCTGCGCGATCAACAGCCGCAGTCGTCGCGTGGTGGAAACCAAGCAGGAGAGCCTTACTGAGTCTCAAGACATTATCAGAGGCTCCTGCTACATTGGAATGTTTGCCAATTGCATTGAGTGGTGCATGTGGGAGGAAACGGTACCAAGTAGAACGTCACGAATACGAAGAGGATGCACCTCAATGACAAGGATAGATGGAATCAAGAATCCATCGATGCACGCCTTCGACTAGTCGCTTGTGGCCTAAGCCCACAACACCCGGTATTCCCAGGGAGTCTCCCATCTAAGCACAAAGCCCAGGCTGCTTACTCTCTCAAGCCAATGAATTGTGTGGTGTATTCAAANCCATNGGGTTGAAGGCAATCGACAGGCAGGAGAGTGGGCATGGGTGGCAGTACAAGCGGCCGATGTAGACACTCTGATAGAGGTGGTCGAGCCAGATGATTGCGTAAGAGTAGTGGAGTGGTGCATCGTGGCCGTGATCGGACATCAGTGGTCAAGCGGTATTGTGTGCAATGCAGTAAAACCAGTTCTGAACCGTCACACCGGTGGTGAGAGGCTGCTGACTTGGAGACGTTTGCCCCAGCTCCAATTCCGAGTTGGCCAACTGTAATAAGNTCGAGATCCTCCGCGAGCTCAGGGAGGCCGGCTCGGGGCGCTGGGAGTCGGCCACGCGAGGGTCTGGAAGTAAGGGACGTCCGCTGTGGGCGGCCGCCAGACGGGATGCCGGGTCTCTGCACGGTAACAACGACGGCGGGGAGGACGATGATGAGGGCGACGGGTACGAGCAGTAGCGGCAACTGTGACAGAAACTGACGGGCATCACGTAGCGGATAGCGCACCTCGCTACTGACCCGGCGAGCCAAGTTGGAGTCAAACTCGCGGTTAAGAATGGCGATAGCAAACATCAGAACCGATTACCATCTCCCTCGTCGTGACCACCTGGCTTATAATAGTTGGCATTTACAAATTTACCAACTTAGATTCAGATGAATACGAGAACCTGGTGTGGCGTGTAGTGAACGTCAGCACGGGGGAGACGAAGGCGCCGGCCATGGCGCTGGTCACACCACCTCCCTTGTCAGTGCCCTCCTTGATAGGTGCGCACTTGACCTAATATTCTGTGTAGGCTATAAGACCTTTGTCTTTCGTGTGTACATGTGTGCGAGTGTGCACGTGTGTGCAAGTGTGTAAATGTACAAGTGTGCACGTGTGTGTGGCCCAAGTGCACATAGTGGAAAGTGGTGACGTCCATATCTGGCGAGTTGTGTGTTTTATACAAGGAGCATTTTGAAAGTGGAGGTTTTTTCTCACTCTGAATCCGTCAGACGGCATTATCTATCATCGGCTGTCTAATGCTGTGTGGAAGCTACTGTCACTCCACATGAAGCTTTGGATCGTCTCAATCAGTCATGCCCTTCCTTATCTATACTTGTGAAATGTTGACCCTCATGGAACATCTGCGCTGGTGAGATTTAGGCTGGCCTGCTTACGATCCATCCTTGGTTTAACCAGGATGGATTGTGTGAGCTCACAATCCGTAAATCAATGAGCTCCTCCAGCAGGCAACGCTGCATTCACTAGGTCATGTCGCCCTCATGCCAAACCACCTCATGCCAAGCTGTTTCTGTTTGTCCAGTTAGAGAGGTTAAAAGGGCAACGGGCTGGAGTAGAGATGGACTGATGCAGTATGGGAGGATGTGGAGCTGAGTGGACTTGCTGAAGATCGGTACCAGCGGTGTCAAGATCGACCTCTATGGAGGAGGCTTGTCAAAGACGCTACTGGGCAGTTGGAGGCAGTCGCACTCAAAAACAACTCAGGGCAGAGGAGCGGTGCTCACAACAATGAACGGAGTGCTGGGTGGCTAAAATGCAGCAAGTTGGCGCAGTAAAGGACACAGTCATCTCAGTCAACCCATGGCATCTGGGTATGTCCCGTGACCTGTGTCAGTGAACTTCGACACTTCACGTGGCCTCAAGTGCACCTAGCCTGGCACCTTGGTGACGTCACCGCCACTTAGTGGGGTATGGCGGCTGTTGTTGAGCGTACACGTGTGTACGAGTAATAAGTGTACACGTGTATGCGGCTAACGGTGTGCTGTATAACAGTAGTAATAATAGCACTGCGGTGTTAGTAACAGCAGTAGTTATACTAGTTATAATACTACGGTATGGCAGTAACGGTAGTTATATACTAATAACACTAGTGTGGTAGTAAAGTAGTAGTTATACTAGTTATAACACTAGTGTGGTAGTAACAGTAGTTATTCTAGTTATAATACTAGTGTGGTAGTAACAGTAGTAGTTATACTAGTTATAACACTACGTGTGGTAGTAACAGTAGTATACTAGTTATAACACTACGGTCTGGTAGTAACAGTAGTAGTTATACTAGTTATAACACTACGTGTGGTAGTAACAGCAGTAGTTATACTAGTTATAATACTACATGTGGTAGGAACAGTAGCTATACTAGTTATAACACTATGTGGTAGTAAAGTAGTAGTTATACTAGTTATAATACTACATGTGGTAGTAACAGTAGTTATACAGTTATACTAGTGTGGTAGTAACAGTAGTTATACTAGTTATAACACTAGTGTGGTAGTAACAGTAGTTATACTAGTTATAACACTACATGTGGTAGTAACAGCAGTAGTTATACTAGTTGTATATAACACTACGGTGTGNTAGTAACAGTAGTTATACTAGTTATAATACTACTACGTGTGGTAGTAACAGTAGTTATACTAGTTATAATACTACTATGGTAGTAACAGTAGTTTATACTAGTTATAATACGTTGGTAGTAGCAGTAGTAGTTATACTAGTTATACTAGTGTGGTAGTAACAGTAGTAGTTATACTAGTATAATATGTGGTAGTAATAGTGGTAGTTTACTAGTTATAATACTACTNGTGTGGTAGTAACAGTAGTAGTTATACTAGTTATAATAACACTAGGTGGTAGTAACAGTAGTAGTTATACTAGTTATAACACTAGTGTGGAGTAGTAGTTATACTAGTTATACTAGTGTGGTAGTAACAGTAGTAGTTGTACTAGTTATAACACTACAGTGGTAGTAACAGTAGTAGTTATACTAGTTATANTACACTCGNGTGGTAGTAACAGTAGTTATACTAGTTATAATACTACTGTGGTAGTAACAGTAGTAGTTATACTAGTTATACTAGTGTGGTAGTAACAGTAGTAGTTGTACTAGTACTATGTGTAGTAAGANTAGTAGTTATACTAGTTATACTAGTGTGGTAGTAACAGTAGTAGTTGTACTAGTTATAACACTACNGTGGTAGTAACAGTAGTAGTTACTAGTTATAATACTACGGTGTAGTAGTAACAGTAGTTATACTGTAATACTACNGTGTGGTAGTAACAGTAGTTATAATAATACTACAGTGTGGTAGTAACAGTAGTAGTACTAGTTATAATACNCAGTGTGGTAGTAACAGTAGTAGTTATACTAGTTATACTAGTGTGTAGTAACAGTAGTAGTTATACTAGTTATAATAACTACAGTGTGGTAGTAACAGTAGTAGTTATACTAGTTATAATACTAGTGTGGTAGTAACAGTAGTAGTTATACTAGTTATACTATGTGGTAGTAACAGTAGTAGTTATACTAGTTATAATACTAGTGTGGTAGTACAGTAGTAGTTATACTAGTTATAATACTATGGTAGTAACAGTAGTAGTTATACTAGTTGTAATAACACTACNTGTGTAGTAACAGTAGTTGTACTAGTTATAACACTACAATGTGGTAGTAACAGTAGTAGTTGTACTAGTATAACCTAGTGTGGTAGTAACAGTAGTAGTTGTACTAGTTATACTAGTGTGGTAGTGTAGAGTTGTACTAGTTATAATGGTTAGTGTTCCTCCATCTGCTGGGACTTTGTGGGTCCAACGGGCCCGCGATGAGGTGGGGGCTCAGGGTTGACGGCTCTGCCCACACACTCCCACCGATTGCGTTCAAGGCGAAAGTTGACTGCGACCGCGGGGCCACGGAGGGCAGAGTTCGTCTCCTGCTCAGCAGCCGTCCGCGTCTCTGGGAGGTTTGGAGCGCCGCGTTCCCACAGCAGCCATCGCAGCAGCAGCAGCGGCAGTCGTGAACTTCGATTTAAAGCTTTCGTGACTGCAGGGATTCATCTTCTTGGTTCTTTCGGTAAAGTCACGTAGAAGGGATGTAATAAAATAATAAAACAAAACATAATAAAATATTTATTTATATTTTATTTTNATTATTANTTCATAAATATATTTTAATAAAAACAAACATATAAATAATTTATTATGTTTTATTTTATTATTAATAAAACAAACATCATAAAATAATATATTTTATAAAAATATATATATATATTTTTTATTTATTATTAATAAAACAAACATAATAAAATAAATAATATTTATTGTTTATTTTTATTATTTTATTATATCCCTTCTACGTGACTTACCGAAAGAACCAAGAGACGAGTCGTGAACGTGTTTCCCCTCAGCAGCAGCAGGAGGAGGGGAGGGGGACGAAGCCAACCGCAGCTGCTCGCCAAGTTGCTGTCCCTGCCTGCGGCGAGCAGAGACTCGGCCACTGCGGCTGGAGCGGGCTGCTGGGTAGGCGGCCACCACCGCAGCGGAAGAACGGGTCACTGGGTGCGACAAAGAGCTTCACGGCTCATCGGATTCCTCCAGGTGGGATACAGATCGTGAACCCTTACACAGACTCGCACGCAGAGAGAGAGAGAAGTCGTGAGGCGGTGGACTGATCGCGCTGACGGAGGCGAGGGAGTCGCTCTCACCGCCGTCTCCTCCTCCCCTCCCGCCGTCTCCCTCCCTCTCCCCTCCGTGCGCCGCCATTGCGGCTGCGAATTTCCCGCCTTTTTCACGAACGCCCGCGTCGCGTGACGTCACTCGTTCGCCGATGACGTCATGTACCCGTGACGTCATTTGTAATTTGAAACAAGACGAGCGCGGCACGTGACGTCATACAACGCCGCACAGCGAATACAAACGTCGAGGCTGTCTCAGCCATCCCGTGGCTGTCAGTCCGTCACGGTTCACTGCGCGCGTCTTCGCGTCTGAGACTTTCACATTTCACACTTCACTTCAGATTTAGCATTCTCTGCAAGAGCGTCATCAACCAGGTAGGGTGTTGACTGTTGTGTTAGCCGACTCTCTGTGTTGTATTACATTGTATTTCAAGTATACCAGTTTTGTTTNCTCTTTCATTTACACCCGACGATGATTGCTCGTGTTGCAATCGAAACGGCGTATGCTAGTATTTATTCATTATTTCTCTTTATACGTGACTTTACCGAAAGAACCAAAGATTTAAAAACGCGGTATTAACCCAGAGGATGGGTACAAACTGAGCAATCGTTGGAAGGACGTTATTAACCAGGAAAAGTCTTAACTGACTGTGATGTTTCCATCCAACCTGCCTATGTCAGCTGTTATTTCGACTCTCTGCGTCTCTCTATGCCTCTCTCTAGATCTCTCATGCCACGTGCTAATCCTCACATCAACATCATGCTAATCNTCACATCACATCATGCTAATCNTCACATCAACATCATGCTAATCTCACATCAACATCATGCTAATCTCACATCACATCATGCTAATCCTCACATCAACATCATGCTAATCTTCACATCAACATCATGCTAATCCTCACATCAACATCATGCTAATCTCACATCAACATCATGCTAATCCTCACATCAACATCATGCTAATCCTCACATCAACATCATGCTAATCCTCACATCAACATCATGCTAATCTATCACATCAACATCATGCTAATCCTCACATCAACATCATGCTAATATCACATCAACGTCATGCTAATCCGTACCATGTGCGCAATGGCACAAATGGAAGTATGAACTTGAAAAAGACTTCATGCAAATAAACTAAACCTATGACTTCAATACACTCGTTAAATATGAGACCAATATTCCGAATAGTGTTAATAATTCCAAGCGTTTGGAGTGGAAACAGAGAAGGATTAGAATCGCATGCTCTTCTGTCATTAGCATAACGTATGTGTATAGGTATGTACAATCATTTGTACGCACATTTATTCGTGTAGTAGAACGCAATCCTTTGTACGTACACTGCTGTGTATGTACACTCGTGTGTGTATGCGCACTTGTATGCATGTGCACCCGTGTGTATATGTATGTAGCAGTGTGTATGCACATTCGTGTATGTTTCTACAGCCCTGTGTATGTCCACTCGTGTGTGGGTGTGTGTACATGGGAGTGTATGTGTACTCGTGTATGATTTTGTATTGGAACAAACTAATTATTTTTATATTGTGTCATACAAAGAAATGAGGGCAACGTGGTAGGAATGCGCCAACACAATAGGGAACTACAGGGATGAGACTCCCGCTCGTGGTGCTAAATTAATGAAAACAGGGCCACTGAGCAGACAGAGCCCCGCCCCTACAGCTCGTGAGTGTGACGTAGTGAGTGTGACCAGCGAACTGCCACGATGCTGCCAGGTAAGGGTAAACTTGTGTGATGGAGATGCTTCACCTGAAAATCGCCTCCACACGTGTTCGCTATGAACATTGCAGCAATAAGGGACGATCAGTCATCTTTAACATAGCAGGTCTTTATTGTTCTGCAAGTATATTAACGTTAAAACTCGTAGAAACACATGCACTATCGTGTGTGAATGTACAACGCTGTATATACAGTCTGTTTGGCTGCACACTCGTGTGTGTATGTCTACTCGTCCGTGTCTTTTTTAAAGGAAAATATGGTAGCAATAACGTACGATCAGTCATCTTTAAAAACAAATCAGGTCTTTATTAATCTGCAAGAAAACTCTCGTTAATACTCGTATAGAAATCTTTATTAACACGCATGCTCAAACAGGAAAGGAACCAGACAAATTATTTCTCAATAGGAATTAAACAGTTAAAATATATTCTTAAAATCAAAAACTTAAACGTCGATTTCCCCTTTGACGTCTTTTTCCACTAAAGCCATTCGTCCAGAAGTCCAAGCCATCAAACACAGGCACAACGAACTTGCAATCCACGCACACTCTGAAACCTATTATTTGAAGTGATTTAATTTATTACACAATGATAAAATTAATGAACATGTTTAAAATATTGAGCAAAGTTGTGATCACAGACTTTCTCCAACTTCAGCTCAACAAGACCACTTAACCACTCGAGTAAAATCAGGAATTGAACCACCTCACAACCACTGCACATCACACCACATCAACAAGTAATCCGAGCGGACGACAAAGCACCACCTTAACGTGACGAAGTCTAGAATAAACCTCAACACTCAAGACAGGAATTCAACACAAACACCACGACACAATGAATAACAGGAATGGGCAAATCTTAAAACAAGACGGCACACCCTGTGAGAAATGACAACACATGGCAACTTCTACCATAAACACCACACATTTAACAGAGACTGATCCAACTACGAGACGAAGCAATGTATCGAAGCATAAAATTGTTGTCATCTTGAAATATGTGAACACTTCTGGAACTTATAAGGAACACTTTTATCTGAACACAATGTAGAGCATTCACAACAGCACTCTAGCTTGAAGTCCTAGAAATCACCGAAAAAGATGTATATGAGAGAAGAATATGACTCTCAGCTACTCCACTACATCAAGCCATCTCTCAGGATGCAACTGCATGGGGTCGAAAGAGGAATTTCGTTTAGGACTCATGACAACATTTTTACTCTTTGTTTGATGATGCCTGTGAAGTGTTGCTGATCGTGAAAATGCTTCCAACACACAGAGCAATCAAACAGATTTATTAAAATAATTACACTAGCTTGGAGTAGTGCTGGAAATCACTGATATAATCAATTGCACCTAATACATTGATACACAAACGTGCACATTCCAGGACTTTAACAGAAGTACTCAATACTTTGATTATCCAGCCACTCCAGCAGCCATTTCTCATTTCAACCTTCATGGGTCAAAAAAGAATTGGCGTCAGGGCTCAGTACATCCAGCCATCTCGCAGGATCCAACTGCATGGGGTCGAAAAAGGAATTGTCGTCAGGACTCATTACATCCACTACATCCACGCATCTCTCAGGTTCCACCATGCATAGGTTCGAAAGATGGATTTTTTTCAGGACTCATTGCAGCATTTTGTTTTTCACTTTTGATTTCACTTCCCTATCATTGCGGATCTTCTCATGCTTGTTTCGGGGTGATGACCGTGTGAAGATCTGACTTCCTTGCAAATGCCTTCACACACACAGCGCAATTGAATGGCTTCTCGCCCGTGTGTGTTTTCTGGTGACGATGATCAGTGAAAATGCCTTCCCACACACAGAGCAATTGAACGGCTTCACGCCCGTGTGTGTATTCTGGTGACTTTGAAGATTTTTTTTCAGTGAAAATGCCTTCCCACACACAGAGCAATTGAATGGCTTCACGCCTGTGTGTATTCTGGTGACTTTGAAGATTTTTTTTCAGTGAAAATGCCTTCCCACACACAGAGCACTTGAACGGCTTCTCACCCGAGTGTGTTTCTGGTGCTTGTGAAGATATGCTTTACGTGCAAACGCCTTCACACAAACAGAGCAATTGAATGGCTTCTCACCCGTGTGTGTGGCGCTGTGTAAAGGTTATCTGCTCCATGTGACTGATTCTTCAGTGACAGTCGCAGGTGTTGCTGAGAGTAAAATGCACCCTTTAAGCTGCGTGGATGTCTGGCTCAAATCGCCAAGAAGCAAATTCTTACCAACGTCTGAGACACAGTAACGTCTCGTAAGTCGGACTACACACGCGATTACCAGTTTATCCACTAACAAAGACACTTACTTGTGGATGCACGGCGTATCGATGTCCCTGTAACCCGTCTGACGAGATCGCCACGAACTCTCCCGAAGCGAAGTCGCCAACCAGTCGCCAAGCAATCGTGCTCGCCAGGCTGGGTTCGTGGAAGAAGGGTGATCTGCAGAGCGAGGAGTCGAACGTCTATCCTCAGCAAAATCCCTCTCGAAATGACCTTGAGGTCTGATTTTAAGCCTCTTATAACTTCGCTCTAGCATTATGGACTTTGCATTCAATTTTAAATTTTTTACATTAACAATCCGCATATCTAGCAACATAATACTATGTACATCTCACTGCATAATTGTACACTTCCGTTTGAATAAGGATGTGCATCTCCATGCATAATTCCATGATTCGTGTTAATTTGCTAATATTCACCCCCAATGTCCTCAAAGCTGCTGCAAGTTTAAAAATTGGTGATCTAGACCTTGATTTGGAATAAGATGTGCAAGTTTATATAAAACGGGTGTTTTATATAATAATTTATGATATGAACTTTGAATAATCATCTGAATGGTTTAGCTTGTAAGCTTGGTTTATTATAATGTCCATAGTGAAGGTTTTTTGGGTTAGATCGCTTAAATATATAAATGTGTCGTTGAAACCCGCCACCACCCGACAAAGCCAACTAGTAAGGATTGTCACGTAAACAGAACATGCAAATGTTTCACTAGTACAGCACACCGGTGTGTTGGAGAGCCAAGCCACAACATTTACAATCTGAGTACGACGTTTCATCCGTAATTGAAACTAGCTTCATCAGTCGACAGCCAGATTTGGGAAGTCTCACTGTTTCGTTGCTTATATTGAAGAATAGATGTGTTGACCACGCAGCTGCGCTCTATTGAGTATGCTGCCCTTTGTCGGCATGCATTTATTTAATGTTTTAATTTAAAGCACATTTATATACTTCAGCGATCTAACCTAACAAACTCTATTATGGATGATATTGGTCCCGAAACTTACGTGTTAAACTCGTGTGTATGTGTTTATATTTTGGTCGTGTTTTTATGGTCATTTCATTGAATATGGAGAGGTTACCAGCGCCTCGCACCCGTCCAGAGACCTCGTGGGCCTCTGTGGTGGTTACGAGACTTCCTCCAGGACATTGCTCACATCCACCGCAGCGTTACCGTCCGGCACCGCGGATGAGGTAGCGGATTGTTTTTTCCGAACTTTACTCGTGGCTAGGTAATACCAAACAACAGGGGGCTCGTGAAAAAAAAAATACTACTGTTTGTATGTACATGGATCTGTACTTCTGTGTATGTCCAGTCGTGTGTTTACTCTAGCATCCAAATTCTTTGTTCTCGACTTGGCCTATTATGGAATTTGCATTCAATTGTTAATTTTTACATTAACAATCCGCATGTCTAGCAACATAATACGTATGTACATCTCACTGCATAATTGTACACTTCCGTTTGAATAAGGATGTGCATCTCCATGCATAATTCCCTGCTTCGTGTTAATTTGCTAATATTCACCCCAATGTCCTCTAAACTGCTGCAAGTTTAGAGGATTATAAAGCGACATACAGTCTGAAGTATCAAAATTGGTGATCTCGCGCTTGATTTGGAATAAGATGTGCAAGTTTATACTGTACTGACTTTGTTTTATAAATATATTTAAGGACAATCGTGTTGAGCGGGTGCTTCTAGAAAACGAGTGTTTTACATTATAATTTCTGCCATGAACTTTGAATAATCAACTGAATGGTTTAGCTTGTAAGCGTGGTTTATTATAATGTCCATATTAAAGGTTTTTTGGGTTAGATCGCTTAAATATATAAATGTTTCGTTGAAACCCGCCACCACCCGACAAAGCCAACTAGTTAGGGTTGTCACGTAAACAGAACATGCCAATTTGTCACTAGTACAGCATACCGGTGTGTTGGAGAGCCAAGCCACAACATTTACAATCTGAGTACGACGTTTGCCTGTTATTAAANCTAACTTCAGTCGACATCCAGATTTGGGAAGTCTCACTGTTTCGTTCCTTACATAGAAGTATAGATGTGTTGACCACGCAGCTGCGCTCCATTGAAGTACGCTGTCCTTTGGCGGCATGCATTTATTTATTGAGTGCTCATCTTGTTGTGGTGTTTCCTATGTTGTGGTTTATGGTATACTTAAACGCAGAAGTACAAAATGTGCAGTTCACACCTACGCACCCTTTGCCCATTGATCGTGATGATGATGAATAACATATTACCAGATCTAAAAATAAACGAATGCACACGTTACAACTGAAACAATAAATATGCTCATCGAGTTTTGATTAGGATTGTGCGGTTAAATACTGTAAATAGTTATTCAAATTTATTGAGATTGCACATTCAGCAAATTCTAATGCGGCCACAATGCGATTCTAATCATTATAGTGCAGTTCTAATCCTCCCTATGGTGGAAAGGAGCCAGGAGGCGCCGTCTCGCTTCCTCTCCCCTGACGACGACGGTGTCAGGCCGGCGGTGGTCCACGACGCTCGACGCTCGGCGTCGTGGACCACCTTGGCCCAACAGTGGGTGGCAGACGCCACGTAAGGCTACAAGTGCCTTCAGGGTGCGCGAGTGTTCGGGAACGCGTAGGCTCAGGCGTGAATGTCGGGATGAAGGGTCATCCTGCGAGCATATCGGATGGTCCCAGAGATACGCAGGTGGGTGATCTAAACTATTCAAAACAAACCAACCCCTCTTGAAATGCCTAAAGTTTTGACTGATTAAAAAATATAATAGTGGCGGCGATAAAGTGAGCCTGGAAAGTAGGCACGAACCAAAAGTGCTACATTTATATCCCCCTCTAACCCCACTGTCCTGCCGAGCTGCTACTTAAGCTGGAAGCTTTCAGGAATTCAACAGTTAAAAATCAATACGTAAACGTCAAGTAATCATGCTCTGTATATATTTGCATATATATTAATCCATTGAGAGGCAGATCCAGCAGTGGATCTAATAACGACCACAATGTAATGCTAATGATTATAATGCATTCACATCCCGCTGTTCGCATATAAATATACATACAAAATGTATTCATTTGAGCAGTGTGATTCTAATATGGGATATTATGAAAGGCATATGACTGATCAGCCTTTCCCGCATCCCTACACTGATGTTCACCTTCAGTGCAGGCAGGAACAAACACCACTCTAGAAACTTCGTCATCAGCTTCTTCCTCTCCCTTGTCACCCCACTCACTCTCCTGTTGGCCCTGGGCCCTGGACACATCGAGTCTGCACAGAGTCCAAGCAAAATGTATTTCTTTGAAACAAAAAGAAATAACAAGAATACATGTGGATGGATACCATAATGCTGTCCCAATTTATTATTCTTGGAAATATTTAATTCGGAAATAAAAGTGTTCTGGATACTTTTAAGCACTTGCTTTCATCTACACATGTTTAAGTAAACCATTTGATCACTGTGTGCATCGCTAGTTATACAAATAGCAAGTTCCTGAAATCAACACAAATTCATCCGAAAGTATCGTTCATATCGGGTAATATTTACGAAAGTTAATGTGCACCCCTATTACAGGGACATTGACACAGCCAATTGATTTTGGAATTCAACCTTTGTTGGATTGAACCCAGGGCCTCACACATGCAAAGCCTGCACTCTCCCACTGAGCAACATCACCGCCACGCTGGCAGCCAGCAAGGTAAAACACAGATAAAGCCGATAAATTGATCACAGTTTACAGACTATTGTAAATGTGCAAACTAACAACATGCACATGATTATTCAAGGAGATGCCCATCCCTATTCAAACGGAAGCGAACGATGATTCAGCATATTCCTACTTAGGCTTAAGCACAAAGCTTAGGTATGTTGCTAGATATGAGGAGCTTTAGTACCGTGAATAGCAATTGAATGCAAATAAGTTCATGAAAAAATGCGAGATTTCATAAATGGGAAGAATAATCCGAACCAATGTGCCGTAGCAATGGCAGGCAAATGGAAGTATGAACTTGAAAAAGACTTCATGCAAATAAACTAAACCCACGACTTCAATACACTCATTAAATATGAGGCCAATATTCCTAATATTGTTAATAATTCCAAGCGTTTGGAGTGGGAACAAAGAAGGAATTAGAATCGCACGCTTTTCTGTAATTAGCTTAACGTACTTCAGTGTTGTGGGGCATCTAAGATTAATATCGTCAGCTTAACCTGTGAAAATAATCACAAGTATACTACTGTTTGTATTACATGGATCTGTACTTCTGTGTATGTCCACCCGTGTGTTTATTTACACTCGTTGATGTGGATATGTACATGCGTGAATGTGTGTGTATAGGTATGTACAATCATTTGTTCGCACATTTGTTCGTGTAGTCGAACGCATTCCCTGTGTATTTACACTGCTGTGTATGTACACTCGTGTGTGTATGCGCACTTGTATGCATGTGAAGCCGGTGAAGACACTTGACGCCGAGTGGAGGCACACGTATATTTATTTACACAACTCGGTTTGTGACATACAGCACTGGAGGGGTAGCGGCCCCTCACCCGACTAGCTAAGGATACTCTTCCTAGCTAGTCCTAGCCTGCCTCACAGTCCTCCACTATTTGGCTAGGGGAGGCTACTTGGCCCGACACTGGTAAGTCGGGCCCGGTACCCGGAGTCCCAGACCAGCTCTTAGAAGAGCACCGGCTCTGGCTCTCGGACCACGCCGCTGGCTCAGTCCTGTTCGGCCCTGACAAGGACATCGAACGAGGGGAGTCCAGGGCTCTATCTAAGACGTCTTCAGTCTTCTTGATTAGCTTTTAACATCACTCCCTCGAGCCCCTATAACGTTCCCTTTTATACCCAACCCCTCCTTGAGGGGTGGGGCCCCGGGGGATCATAACGCCAAACCAGCCCCCCCAGGGTGTCTGGCTCGGACGTCGCAGAGGCATCTCCCCGTGCACACACGTAGCCCCGCCCACTGTGTTTGTTTCCCATAGACTGCCATACATAACGGGCCCTCTCTTTAACACTCCTACATCACCCCCCCCCCCCCCCNGCATAGCTCGCAGCCGTCCCGGCTGCCAACATACAAAATGACAATAAAAATGAATTTATACCGTAACCGCGCGTGTGCCTCACTAATTTTCAACAATAACAAGAACGGCAAGAAGAACACAACAAAATGCAACAGCAAGAAGAGAAAACAACCCGACGCACCCCCCTTGAATAAATACGAATTCCGTAAAAAAAACAAGCTATATACAATTTGCAGGGAACCCACCATACACACAACACCAGGTGAACCCAACGTATGTACATTTCAATGGGCAGGGAACACACCCCCACACAACACCAATGAACACAACCCATATACACATATTCCGGTCTCACAACAGTCTGCGCATTTTTGCGCGCGTCCTTGCAGCGGGCCCCTCACACGGGGTAACCCGGGTGGCGGACCGTCAGGTGGTAATTGTCCGTCCCGGAGTGGGACCTCCTCCGATGCCGCGTGACCGTTGGTATCCCAGAAGGGGTGGTCGGGCGTGAGCCCGTCAGTCTTGATGCACCTGGAGGTGGCACGGCCGGCAAGGCATTAGGTGAGAACGGCGGAGACGGACCCAGTGAGTCGGTCGACCCCCCACACGTTTGGCCACGCATGTGTGAAGTGGGTTTGTGTACCGCAATGAAGGGCTTTAACCTAGAGGGGTGCACGAACCAACGCCGCTTCCCCCATTTAATGCGCACGCACTGTGGTCGCAAAACTTCGACCACTTCCACAGGGCCCCGCCACGGCCGCACTAGCTTAGGGGAGGTAGCCAGGGCACTTGGGGACAGTGCAACCATGCCTTGTCCCCCGGCTTCCACTGTATCACGTGCGCCCGACCCAGCCAGAGGCGCTCATTCGCCTTTTGACGGAGGTCCGAGTTCAACATAGCAGCATCCCGCGCCTCTGTTAATTTGGCCAGATTAAATTTGACGTGGTCAGTCAATTTAGTTTTTCCTTGCGGGTCGGGGATCTGCAGCTGGGCGCGAACAGGCGGGTCGGGTTCGCGACCGTACATGAGGTAAAAGGGGGAAAATCCCGTAGCTGCATGGGGTGCCATCCGGTATGCCGCCAAGACCCCTTGAATATGCAGGTCCCAATCAGTCTGCGAATTTGAGACCTGCTGTGACATCATTGACGAAATGGTGCGATGCAGGCGCTCGACCATTCCGTCAGTCTGCGGGTGATACGGGGAGGTCTGAATTTTCTTCGTGCCTAAGAGGTCACAGACTTGTTTAAGTAATTTACTGGAAAAATTTCTGCCCTGGTCGGTCAGCAGCCGTTCCGGAGCACCTTTGTCCAGGACGTATCCCTGAACAAAGGCCTCCACGATGGCTGCTGCCGACTGGTTGGCAAGGGGCCAGGCCATGGGCCAGCGCGTAAAATACTCGACACCTGTCAACAAATACCTATTGCCCCTGGGAGTGGCGGGAAATGGGCCCAAAATGTCCAGCGCAACAAGCTCATTTATTCTGGATACCTTGATCGATTGCAAGGGCGGGTTAGACTCCCGCCCCGGCGGTTTCCGTTGCGCACATCGAGGGCATGATCCCAATAGATCCCCAACATCCCTCGTCATACCAGGCCAAAAAAAATCAAGTTGTATCAGTGCAAGGGGCTTTTGGGTCCCCAGGTGTAATAGGCGCTCATGCGCGGCCCACACCACCTTGCCTCGCAACTCAGAGGGGACCACCAGCCGATGTCGCTGGGATTTGCCGTCCCAATGCATCAGCAGACCTTTCACCATTTCCCATGCATCTGAATCACCTTTCACCCGCCCGGCACCCCTGACGCGACGACGCCACCCGAGGAGGGAGGTATCCTCCATTTGGAGGCGCCCCCATTCAGTGACGGGCAACCCCAACAGGGAATCTCTTCCCTGTTGTTCGATCGAATTATTAGGCAGGGGTTCGTCGTCGTCGGTGGCTGCCAAGATCGGAACCGATGCGTCCCCTGAAGGCCTGCAACGTCCCGACCCCAGGAGGCATGCACATTCCGAGGTGGTTGGCATGCGCGACAGAGCGTCCGCGTTGGTGTGGCGAACGCCCTTACGGTAGGTGGTTTCAAAATCAAAGTCCTGGAGAACCTCCAACCATCGAGACAACTGTCCCGATGGTTGTTGAACTCGCAGGGCATACTGTAGTGCCGCATGATCTGTGCGGACGGTGAAATGCCGACCGTACAGATATGGGCGATACTGTTGGATGAAGTAAACAATTGCCAACAGCTCCCTACGGGTTACACAATATCTTTGCTCCGCAGGAGACAACACCCGACTACCGTACGCGACCACCCGTTCCACGCCATCAACCACCTGGGAAAGCACACCCCCAATACCCGTGTTGCTCGCATCGGTGTCGAGCAAAAAGGGCTTAGAAAAATCTGGGTAGATCAAGGGAGGGGCTTTTACCAGGGCGTCCCGAAGGGAGCAGAAAGCAGCCTCCTCCTCTTGACCCCAGTGGAACCGAACCCCTTTTGATGTTAAAGCGTGCAGGGGTTTTGCAATTGTCGCAAAATCAGCAACAAACCGTCGATAATACGACGCAAACCCAATGAAACTCCTGACCTCTCCCACCGAGGTGGGAGTCGGCCAGGAGCTGACACACTGCGTTTTGGCGGGATCGGTAGCAATACCTGAGCGTCCCACGATGTGCCCCAAATAACGCACCGAATCGCGCAACAAATGGCATTTTTGGGGCTTGAATTTCAAATTAGCAGCCCGCATCTTTAGGAAAACCGCCCGCAACCTCTGGAGATGTTCGTCAAAAGTTTTACCAAAGACGATAACGTCATCCAAATAAATGAGGCACGACTCCCATTGCAATCCAGCCAAAACCAATTCCATCAAACGCTGGAAAGTTGCCGGCGCTGAGTGTAAGCCATCGGCAACGGTTGAATTGGAACAGGCCGTGCGGTGTACGGAAAGCAGTTTTAGGCTTAGAATCATCGTTCAGAGGAAGCTGCCAGAATCCCGAAAGTAAATCTAGTGTGGAAAAGAATCGCGCTCCCGCCAAGGCGTCCAGCGATTCATCCATCGAGGGAGCGGGTATGCGTCGGCAACCGAAATTTTGTTAAGACGCCGGAAGTCAACGCAAAACCGCAACGAACCGTCCTGCTTTTTAACCAGGACGATCGGCGCTCCCCAAGGGCTGGTGGAAGGAGAAATGATGTCGGCGGCTAACATGTCATCAACAGCCGATTTGACAAGTTCCTTTTCGGCGGGACTCAACCGAAACGGATTTTGTCGAATTGGCGCGCTGTCACCCGTGTCAATGTGGTGACGCAGCAGGTGAGTACAACCCAAATCGTATTTATTCCGGCTAAAAACGTCGGAAAATTCCCGCAGTAGCGTTTTAAGTTGGTGACGCTCTGAATCTGACAGGTCCGTCGATCCCGCACAAAGCGCCTCGAGCCACCCTTCATCGTTGTCCGAATGTGGTCGCGACGCAGGGACAGTGCTGGCGTGATTTACGACGGATTCCTCACAAGGCACCGGCGTTGCGTGAGCAAGCACGGTCCCCTGTGGGACCACCACCGTCTGCGAGCCCACATTGAGGACCGCGATGAAGGGTTCACCGTCCCTCTTACTATGGTCTGGGCCGGGAGTAAATGAGGTCCACTAACCCCGGCCCTAGACGGCCCCAACAGAACCCCTTGGGCCCCAATACCCTTAGCGAAGGGCCGCCGAAGTTTCAAAGGTACCAACATTTGCGCCCCCGGAGGGACGCGCACCGTTCTCTCTACGAACGCCGGCACCGTCGCGCACGCCGTCCGAGTCGCAGCCGGTGATGGCAGAAACGCCATGCGTCTGCCCGACGGAAGCTCTATACATCCCTGGTCGATCAGTATCCTAATCGGCATTTTGGCCAGGAAGTCCGTCCCAGCAGGCACGGAACCGCCAGCGAGGAGGAAACAAAAATCGGGCCGGACAATTTAATTTCCCCAATACAAATTTGGGCACGAATTTGTCCGATGATGCCAAGTGAGCCCCGTTAGCCGCATAGAATGGTATGTTAACAGGCATCAAAGGACGACTCCGGACAGGGAGAATATTGTAAATCAATTCCGAAATAATAGTCGCCGATGCTCCCGTATCGACCAGGATGCGCACTTCAACCCCGTCGATGTACCCCACAACGGCCGACGACCCCGACGACGCGGCTACCACACGATCGACCAGCACGGACCACTGGGCGGGTTCGATATGAGTACCCGGGGTGGTGCGTGATGGTGCGATGGTGCGCGATACCGGCCCCCCTCTCGTTGCGGTGTTTGCGTGCGTGACGGGTGTGTGTGGGCCAAACGTGTGGGTGCCGCGACTCGTCGGTTTATGATGGTGGAGCTTGAGATGAGGCCCGTCGTCCCGTTGAGGTGTCGTCCCGCGCTGACGAGGAGAGCGGCACCCCGAGGCGACGTGGCCCGGACGCTGCAGTTAAAACACCGCGGGAGCGGCGTCGGAGGTGACGGGTGGCCGGAACGGCCCGACCCGTCCTGGCCCGGCCGTGCTCCCGTCGCCTGTTGCCGTCGGTGGTCGACGGCGTAGAGTTCCTCCGTCGGAAGGGTGGCTGCAGCCACCGCACGCCCCGCCGATGCCCTGCTGGCTTTTCGTCGGAGCGACAGGAGGTTGGCGTGGAGGAGCCTTGCCGCCTGGAGCGACGTCATCTCTGCATCCTCCTGCGCGACCACAGCGATGTCAAGGTCGTCAGCCAGGAGGAGTATTTTCTCCGTCACCATAGCGTCGATGCCGTCGTCATCCATACGGGGGAAGGCCGACTTGGCCATCGCCAGGAGGCTCGTTCGGTACGCCAGGGGCGACTCCTTCTCACCCCGCTTGCGGTCGTAGAATTGCTGTCTGCATTCAGCCGATGGTCCGTAGACCCCTCCCAGCAGCTGCAGCGCCATCGGTAACGTAGCCCGCCTCTCTCTTGGCGCCGACGTGAGGGCGGCGAGCGCGTCGCCGTCGAGGAGCGCCGGCAGCGCGCAGAGAGCCTCCTCGTCGGACCATTTCGCCATCTCCTGATGGGCGAGGAAGCGTCTGCGAAAGCCGGCCCAGTCCCCTCCGCGCCGACGAACTCCTTCAGCGGGGGCAGCCTCTGATGGAGCGCAGCGGTCGTTGTAGATTCCCGCGGGCAGATGTCACCTCCACTCGGCTGTGCGTCGGTGCGAGCGGCCGATGGGATCGCCTGTCGCGGTGGTGATGACGTCGCAGCTTCCGAACAGCTGCAGCGTCGATGGCGGGAGTTTCAAACTCGGGCTGCTCCGAAATGGCGGGAAGGCGCCCTGGTCGTTGGCCCGCCTCGCCCCGTGTTGAATCACCGGCCCCAGCCGCGTGATGGTCTCCAGCGTGGCGGCAGCGGCATATAGCAGCTCCGCCAGCCTCCCGTGAGCCAGCCGCAACGCGTCTGGCTGTGGTCCTTCTTCACTCAGATGCCCCGGTAAGGAGACATCAGGCCCCGGCTGCACCATGGCTTGTGTAGCCGTCTCGGGCTCGACGATCTCGGCAGTATCTTCCTCTTGCGGTACTTTGGCCCGTGCTGTCTTCCGCGTGTCCATGTTCGAATTACTTCTGACACCAGTTGAAGTACCGGTGAAGACACTTGACGCCGAGGTGGAGGCACACGTATATTTATTTAACACAACTCGGTTTGTGACATACAGCACTGGAGGGGTAGCGGCCCCCTCACCCGACTAGCTAAGGATACTCTTCCTAGCTAGTCCTAGCCTGCCTCACAGTCCTCCACTATTTGGCTAGGGAGGCTACTTGGCCCGACACTGGTAAGTCGGGCCCGGTACCCGGAGTCCCAGACCAGCTCTTAGAAGAGCACCGGCTCTGGCTCTCGGACCACGCCGCTGGCTCAGTCCTGTTCGGCCCTGACAAGGACATCGAACGAGGGGAGTCCAGGGCTCTATCTAAGACGTCTTCAGTCTTCTTGATTAGCTTTTAACATCACTCCCTCGAGCCCTATAACGTTCCCTTTTATACCCAACCCTCCTTGAGGGGTGGGGCCCCGGGGGATCATAACGCCAAACCAGCCCCCCCAGGGTGTCTGGCTCGGACGTCGCAGAGGGCATCTCCCCGTGCACACACGTAGCCCCGCCCACTGTGTTTGTTTCCCATAGACTGCCATACATAACGGGCCCTTTCTTTAACACTCCTACACATGTGCACCCGTGTGTGTATGTATGAANCATGTGTATGCACTTCGTGTATGTCTACACGTGTGTGGGTGGGGGAAATGGGAGTGTATATGTGTACTCTTGTATGATTATGTATTGGAACAAACAAATTGTTTTTATATTGTGTCGTACAAATAATTTAGGGGCAACGTGGTATGAATGCGCCACCACAACAGGGAACTACAGGGATGAGACTCCCCGCTCGTGGTGCTAAATGAATGAAAACAGCGCCACTGAGCAGACAGAGCCCGCCCCTACAGCTCGTGAGTGTGACGTAGTGAGTGTGACCAGCGGACTGCCACGATGCTGCCAGGTAAGGGTAAACTTGTGTGATGGAGATGCTTCACCTGAAACTCGCCTCCACACGTGTTCGCTAAGAACATTGTAGCAATAAGCGACGATCAGTCATCTTTAAATGATCAGGTCTTTATTGTTCTACAAGTATATTGACGTTAAAACTCGTAGAACCACATGCACACTCGTGTGTGAATGTCTCCTCGTCCGTGTTTTTTAAAGGAAGGATATGGTTGCAATAACGTAGGATCAGCCATCTTTAAAAACAAATCAGATCTTTATTAATCTGCAAGAATTTTAACGTTAAAACTCGCACCTACCCATCACCACCACCCATCAAATTAACACATAGACAGCTACAAACATAGATATGTAAACTGACACAAACATAACAGACACACAAATAAATCTCTTTAACGACTTAATAATAACAAAGTCCATATTACCCGTGCCAGGATAGGTGCACACAGACAAATCCATTGCACAATAATTTACATGTAACTCAAATTCAGACTGAGCACTACCATCTCACTCACTTAAACATAACTACATAGATTAAGAAAACCATGAATTTAATAGTAAATAAACCAATAAGATGGTGTTTATACGCTTGCAATTTAATGAATGAAATACAAGTTCATAATTCAATTATACAAAAATTAACCCGTAAAAACAAAGTTTTTCACTATAAAGCCTTTATATGCGTGTTCAATGGGCCACAACCCAGCCCACATAGGTCTTTGAAACGGGGGCTAGAGTCCTCTCGTCCTCTGGCTTGAGATGGCTGCCACCTATGGGTCAGATGATTGCCTGCCACCATTAAGCAATTGGTAATTAAATATAATTTCTTTTATACCTAAAAAGTGTAACATTTTGGGAAAAAATTTCACGAAAATAAAATGTCACGCACAACGAGTCTGTGTGCAAAATGTCAGCTCGATTGGATCACGGGAAGTGGGTTAAAAAACGACCGAAAGATTTGGACGGTCGTAAGCGCGCAAGCGCGCAAGCAAGTGAACTTAATATAAAGGATTAAAAAACGAATGAAGGGGGCGTGGGAGCGTGGCGTAAGGTGTGGAAAGCTGTAAGTCACAGGTATCAATCGAATTGGGTCAATGACACCAGCACACACATGGTGGGTGGGTCGTTTGGAATGATGTTGCATTGATGAAAGATGAAGTTGTCGACGTTGTATTTCATGAACTTTATATTCAATTGTTAT
Organism: Lethenteron camtschaticum; assembly: GCA_018977245.1. Classification (NCBI taxonomy): domain Eukaryota; kingdom Metazoa; phylum Chordata; class Hyperoartia; order Petromyzontiformes; family Petromyzontidae; genus Lethenteron; species Lethenteron camtschaticum. Next base: position 8,429 of record WFAB01001884.1, on the reverse strand, counting down.
TTTTGGAATTTAAAATCTGCATATCTAGCAACAGAGCTTCTCTATCTTCTTGGTTCTTTCGGTAAAGTCACGTAGAAGGGAAATAATAAAATAAAACATAATAAAATAATTATCACGACGTTTCGGAGGCAACACAAGCTTCCGTCTTCAGGTGGAACCGTCATAGCACGATAGCTCTATCAAGTAAGAGAAATTCCAAGAAAACAGTCCTTGTAGGGTAGGAGGATATATTATTATTGTGAGGTTCGGTGCGGCTGAAACACGCTGTTAGGAATGAGCCTCTGTTGTGTAGACCAGTTGAACTCGGAGGTTCCAAGAGTTTGCATATCAAGAGGAATTTAGCATATTTATGGGAAATGCAGATATAGGATTAGTCATGATTGTGGAATCTGGCTATTGAGCTTAATCCTGAATACGTATATTCATCTCACCGCATAATTCGCGTTAATTTGCTAATATTCACCCTGCAATCTGAAGCAAACTGATGCCAGTTCAAAGGCGTTACCAGGGAAATGCAGTATTAAAATTGTGATTTGGACTTTGAGGTGCAACTTTATACCGTGCTGACTTTGTTTTATAAAAAAATTGAAGTACAATCAAGGTGATTTGTTTAATTTAATCCACGAAAATTATTACGATTGCTGTCATACACTTTTCATGATAATCGAAATGGTATAGCTTGTAAGCGTGTATGTATTTATACTGCTGTGTAAGTACACTTGGGGAGCGGTAGTGTAGCTGTTTGTATGTACAAAGCGGTGTGTATGCACATTCGTCTATGTATATACACTGCTATATCCACTCGTGTGTGGGTGTGTGTTTCGTAAAATAATTGAGGGCAACGTGGTAATGAATGCGGCACCATAACAGAGAACTACAGGGATGAGACTCCCCGCTCGTGGTGCTAAATTAATGAAACAGCGCCACTGAGTGGACAGATCCCCGCCCCTACAGCTCGTGGTGTGACGTCATGAGTGTGACGTCATGAGTGTGATCAGCGGACAGCCACGATGCTGCCAGGTAAGGGTAAACTTGTGTGCTGGAGATGCTTCACCTGAAACTCGCCTCCACACGTGTTCGCTATGAACATTGTAGCAATAAGGAACGATTAGTCATCTTTAACATGTCAGGTCTTTATTGTTCTGCAAGAAAATTAAAGTTAAAACGCGTAGAAACACATGCACACTCGTGTGTGAATGCACACTGCTGTTTCGACAGTCGTGTTTAAAAGCAGACGTGTGTGTGTATGTCTACCCGTCCGTGTTTTCTAAGGAAGGATATGGTTGAAATAACGTACGATCAGTCATCTTTAAAAACAATTCAGGTCTTTATTAATCTGCAAGAAAATTCACGTTAACACTCGTATCGAAATCTTTGGTAATACACATGCTCAAACAGGAAGGAACTAGGCAAATTATTTACGTAAACGTCGATTTCCCCATTGACGTCCTTTTCGACTGAAGCCATTCGTCTAGAAGTCCAAGCCATCAAACACAAGAACAACGAACGTGCAATCCACGCACACTCTGAAACTAATTATTTTAAGTTATTTTGTTTATTACACAATGATAAAACATTTTAAGAACATCTTCTGGTTCTTTCAGTAAAGTCACGTAGAATGGAAATAATAAAATTTCCATTATATGTGACTTTACCGAAAGAACCAAGAAGATGAATCCCTGCAGTCACGAAAGCTTTAAATCGAAAATTAAGAACATGTTTAAAATATTGAGCAAAGTTGTGATCATAGTATTTCTCCAACTTTAGCTCAACAAAACCACTTAACCACGAGAGTAAAATTAGAAATTGAACCACCACACAACCACTGCTCTTCACAACACATCAACAAGTAGTCCGATAGGACTACAAAGCACCACCTTAACGTGACGAAGTCTGGAATAAACTTTAACACGCACACATTTAACAGTACCGATGATGCAACCACCAGACGAAGCATAACATCTATCGAAATATAAAATTGTCATCCTGAAATAAGTGAACACTTCTGGAACTCGTTCATCTGAACACATTATAGAGCATTCACAACATCACTCTAGCTCGAAGAGACACGAATATACACAGGGCAACAGTTAACAGATGTACTCAATACGTTGAGTCTTCAGCCACTCCACTACATCCAGCCATCTCTCCGGATTCAACTTCATGGGGTCGATAGTGGAATTATCGTCAGCGCTGATTATATCCACTACATCTCGCCGTCTCTCAGGATCCAACTGCATGGGTCGAAAGAGGAATTGTCGTCAGGACTCATTGCATCCGCTACATTCAGCAATCTCTCAGGATCCACCTGCCGAGGTTCGAAAGATGCATTTTTTTCAGGACTCATTTCAGCACTTTGAATTTCACTATTTGATTTCACTTCCCTATCATTGCGGATCTTCTGATGCTTGTTTGGGGGTGATGACTGTGAACATGTCCTCTCCCTCGTAGAGCAATTTAATGGCTTTTCATCCGAGTGTGTTTTCTGGTGCCTGTGAAGAGCTGACTTCCATGCAAATTCCTTCCCACAAAGAGAGCACTTGAATGGATTCTCGCTCGAGTGTGTTTTGGTGACTGTGAAGATTTGATTTCCGTGAAAATGCCTTCCCACACACCGAGCAATTGAATGGCTTCTCGCCCGTGTGTGCGTGGCGCTGTGGAGAGTTTATCTGCTCCATGTGACTGATTCTTCAGAGCAGAGTAACAGTCGCGGGTGTTGTTGAGCGTTAAAGGCACCCTCTAAGCTGCGTGGATGTCTGGCTTAAATCGCCAAAAGCAACTCTCACTAACGTCTAAGTCGGACTACACACAGTTTATCCACTAACAAAGACACTTACTTGTTGATGCACGGCGTATCGATGTCCCTGTAACCCGTCTGAAGAGATCGCCACGAACTCTCCCGAAGCAAAGTCGCCAACCAGTCGCCAAGCAATCGTGCTCGCCAGGCTGGTCTCGTGGAAGAAGGGTTATCTGCAGAGAGAGGAGTCGAGCGTCTATCCTCAGCAAAATCCCTCTCGAAATGACATTGAGGTCTGATTTTAAGCCCCTTTATATCTTCGCTCTAACATCCAAATCCTTTATTCTCAACTTGGCCTATTATGGAGTTTGCATTCAATTGTTAATTTTTACATTAACAATCCGCATATCTAGCAACATAATACTATGTACATCTCACTGCATAATTGTACACTTCCGTTTGAATAAGGATGTGCTACTCCATGCATAATTCCATGATTCGTGTTAATTTGCTAATATTCACCCCCAATGTCCTCTAAACTGCTGCAAGTTTAGAGGATGATAAAGCGACATGCAGTCTGAAGTATCAAAATTGGTGATCTCGAGCTTATACTGTACTGACTTTGTTTCATAAATATATTTAAGGACAATCATGATGAGCGGGGTGCTTCTAGAAAACGAGTATTTTATATTATAATTTCTGCCATGAACTTTGAATGATCATCTGAATGGTTTAGCTTGTAAGCGTGGTTTATTAGAATGTCCATATTAAAGTTTTTTGAGTTAGATCGCTTAAATATATAAATGTGTCGTTGAAAAACGCCACCACCCGACAAAGCCAACTAGATAGGGTTGTCACGTTAACAGAAAATGCATATTTGTCACTAGTACAGCACACCGGTGTGTTGGAGAGCCAAGCCACAACATTTACAATCTGAGTACGACGTTTCGTCCGTAATTAAAACTAGCTTCATCAGTCGACAGCCAGATTTGGGAAGTCTCACTGTAGCGTTACCGTCCGGCACCGCGGATGATGTAGCGGATTCTTTTTGTCCGAACTTTACTCGTGGCTGGGTAATACCAAACAACAGGGGCTTGTGAAAAAAAAAATACTACTGTTTGTATGTACATGGATCTGTACTTTTGTGTATGTCCAGTCGTGTGGTTATTTACACTCGTTGATGTGGATATGTACATGCGTGAATGTGTGTGTATAGTTATGTACAATAATTTGTTCGCACATTTGTTTGTGTAGTAGAACGCAATCCCTTTGTACGTCAGACCAAGAATTTAGGTGCAACGTGGTAGGAATGCGCCACCACAACAGAAAACTACAGGGATGAGACTCCCCGCTCGTGGTGCTAAATGAATGAAAACAGCGCCACTGAGCAGACAGAGCCCCGCCCCTACAGCTCGTGAGTGTGACGTTGTGAGTGTGACCAGCGGACTGCCACGATGCTGCCAGGTAAGGATAAACTTGTGTGATGGAGATGCTTCACCTGAAACTCGCCTCCACACGTGTTCGCTATGAACATTGTAGCAATAAGGGACGATCAGTCATCTTTAACATAGCAGGTCTTTATTGTTCTGCAAGTATATTAACGTTAAAACTCGTAGAAACACATGCACACTCGTGTGTGTATGTCTACTCGTCCGTGTTTTTTTAAAGGAAAATATGGTAGCAATAACGTAGATCAGTCATCTTTAAAAACAAATCAGGTCTTTATTAATATGCAAGAAAACTCACGTTAATACTCGTATCGAAATCTTTATTAATACACATGCTCAAACAGGAAAGGAACTTGGCAAATTATTTGCCAATAGGAATTCAACAGTTAAAAGATATTCTTAAAATCAAACAAGGAAACGTCGATTTCCCCTTTGACGTCCTTTTCCACTGAAGCCATTCGTCCAAAAGTCCAAGCCATCAAACACAGGAACAACGAACGTGCAATCCACGCACACTCTGAAACTTATTATTTGAAGTTAATTAATTTATTACACAATCATGAAAATTAAAGAACATGTTTAAAATATTGAGCAAAGTTGTGGTCACAGACTTTTTCCAACTCCAGCTCAACAACACCACTTAACCACTAGAGTAAAATCCGGAATTGAACCACCTCACAACCACTGCACATCACAACACATCAACAAGTAATCCGATAGGACTACAAAGCACCACCTTAACGTGACGAAGTCTAGAATAAACCTCAACACTCAAGACACGGAAATCACAAAACACCACGACAAAATTAATAACAGTATTTTCTGGTGACTGTGAAGATTTTAATCTTAATTTGGAGCTTCGTGACTGCAGAATTATTTTGTTTTTTCGGTAAAGTCACGTATAAAAAATAAATAATTATTTAATTTATTTTTTTTTATACGTGACTTACCGAAAAACAAGAATGTGAAGATTTATTTCCGTGAAAATGCCTTCCCACACACAGAGCACTTGAACGGTTTTACGCCCGCGTGTGCTTTCTGGTGACTGTGAGACGTGATTTCCGTGAAAATGCCTTCCACACACAGCAATTGAATGGCTTCTCGCCCGAATGCGTTTTCTGGTGAGTGTGAAGATGTGATTTCTGTGCAAATGCCTTCCCACACACAGCGCAATTGAATGGCTTCTTACCCGTGTGTGTTTTCTGGTGACTGTGAAGATGTGATTTCTGTACAAATGCCTTCCCACACACAGAGCAATTGAATGGCTTCTCGCCCGTGTGTGTTTTCTGGTGCTTGTGAAGATATGCTTTACGTGCAAACGCCTTCACACAAACAGAGCAATTGAACCGCTTCTTGCCAGTGTGTGCGTGCCGATGTTTTTCTGCTCCATGTGACTGATTCTTCAGAGCAGAGTAACAGTCGCAGGTGTTGTTGAGAGTTAAAGGCACCCTCTAAGCTGCGTGGATGTCTGGCTGAAATCGCCAAGAAGCAACTCTTACCAACGTCTAACTGAGACACAGTAGTCGGACTACACACGCGATTACCAGTTTATCCACTAACAAAGACACTTACTTGTTGATGCACCGCGTATCGATGTCCCTGTAACCGTCTGAAGAGATCGCCACGAACTCTCCCGAAGCGAAGTCGCCAACCAGTCGTCAAGCAATCGTGCTCGCCAGGCTGGGTCTCGTGGAAGAAGGGTTATCTGCTGAGCGGGGAGTCGAGCTTCTATCCTCAGCAAAATCCGTCTCGAAATGACCTTGAGGTCTGATTTTAAGCCCTTTAAACTTCGCTCTAGCATCCAAATCTTTTGTTCTCGAATTGATCTTCATGGACTTTGCATTCAATTGTAATTTTTNACATTAACAATCCGCATATCTAGCAACATATACGTATGTACATCTCACTGCATAATTGTACACTTCCATTTGAATAATGATGTGCATATCCATGCATAATTCCTGCTTCGTGTTAATTTGCTAATATTCACCCCCAATGTCCTCTAAACTGCTGCAATTTCAGAGGATTATAAATCGACATACAGCCTAAATATCAAAATTGTTGATTTCGAGCTTGATTTGGAATAAGATGTGCAAGTGTATACTGTACTGACTTTGTTTTATAAATATATTTAATGACAATCGTGTTGAGCGGGGTGCTTCTAGAACGAGTGTTTTATATTATAATTTCTGCCATGAAATTTGAATGATGATCTGAATGGTTAGCATGTAAGCGTGGTTTATTATCATGTCCATATTAATTTTTTTTTTTGGGTTAGATCGCTTAAATATATAAACGTGTCGTTGAAACCCGCCACCACCCGACAAAGCCAACTAGTAAGGGTTGTCACGTAAAGAGAACATGCAAATGTTTCACTAGTACAGCACACCGGTGTGTTGGAGAGCCAAGCCACAACATTTACAATCTGAGTACGACGTTTCGCCTGTAATTAAAACTAGCTTCATCAGTCGACAGCCAGATTTGTGAAGTCTCACTGTTTCGTTCCTTATATATAAGCGTAGATGTGTTGACCACGCAGCTGCGCTCTAATGAAGTACGCAGCCCTTTGTCGGCATGCATGTATTTAATGTTTTAATTTAAATACACATTTATTACTTCAGCGATCTAACCTAACAACCTCTATTATGGATGCTATTGGTCCTGAAATCCTACGTGTTAAACTCGTGTGTATGTGTTTATATTTTGGTCGTGTTTTTTATGTCATTTCATTCAATATGGAGAGGTTACCAGCGCCTCGCACCCGTCCAGAGACCTCGTGGGCCTCTGTGGTGGCTACGAGACTTCCCTCCAGGACATTGCTCACATCCACCGCAGCGTTACCGTCTGGCACCGCGGATGAGGTAGCGGAATGTTTTTTACGAACTTTACTCGTGGCTGGGTAATACCAAACAACAGGGGGCTCGTGAAAAAAAANCTACTGTTTGTATGTACATGGATCTGTACTTCTGTGTATGTCCAGTCGTGTGTTTATTTACACTCGTTGATGTGGATATGTATATGCGTGAATGTGTGTGTATAGGTATGTACAATAATTTGTTCGCACATTTGTTTGTGTAGTAGAACGCAATCCTTTGTACGCCAGACAAAGAATTTAGGGGCAACGTGGTAGGAATGCGCCACCACAACAGAAAACTACAGGGATGAGACTCCCCGCTCGTGGTGCTAAATGAATGAAAACAGCGCCACTGAGCAGACAGAGCCCCGCCCCTACAGCTCGTGAGTGTGACGTTGTGAGTGTGACCAGCGGACTGCCACGATGCTGCCAGGTAAGGATAAACTTGTGTGATGGAGATGTTTCACCTGAAACTCGCCTCCACACGTGTTCGCTATGAACATTGTAGCAATAAGGGACGATCAGTCATCTTTAACATAGCAGGTCTTTATTGTTCTGCAAGTATATTAACGTTAAAACTCGTAGAAACACATGCACACTCGTGTGTGTATGTCTACTCGTCCGTGTTTTTTTAAAGGAAAATATGGTAGCAATAACGTACGATAAGTCATCTTTAAAAACAAATCAGGTCTTTATTAATCTGCAAGAAAACTCACGTTAATACTCGAAATCTTTATTAATACGCATGCTCAAACAGGAAAGGAACTTGGCAAATTATTTCCAATAGGAATTCAACAGTTAAAAGATATTCTTAAAATCAAACAAGGAAACGTCGATTTCCCCTTTGACGTCCTTTTCCACTGAAGCCATTCGTCCAAAAGTCCAAGCCATCAAACACAGGAACAACGAACGTGCAATCCACGCACACTCTGAAACTTATTATTTGAAGTTAATTAATTTATTACGCAATCTTGAAAATTAAAGAACATGTTTAAAATAGTGAGCAAAGTTGTGGTCACAGACTTTCTCCAACTTCAGCTCAACAAGACCACTTAACCACTAGAGTAAATCAGGAATTGAACCACCTCACAACCACTGCACATCACACCACATCAACAAGTAATCCGATAGGACTACAAAGCACCACCTTGACGTGACGAAGTCTAGAATAAACCTCAACACTCAAGACACGGAAATCACAAAACACCACGACAAAATTAATAACAGTATTTTCTGGTGACTGAAGATTTATTTCCGTGAAAATGCCTTCCCACACACAGAGCACTTGAACGGTTTTCGCCGTGTGTTTTCTGGTGATGCGAAGAGTTGATTTCTGTGCAAATGCCTTCCCGCACACAGAGCAATTGAATGGCTTCTTGCCGTGTGTGTT
>WFAB01001883.1:0-76331 GCA_018977245.1 Lethenteron camtschaticum | reverse complement strand
TTTTTGTTGATTGTATGATAAAAAGTAATATTAAACCAAGATATATAATTAAATATTTTTATATCGCAAGGATTGGCACAGCGTTTTTTTAAAGAGGGAGAGTCGTGACAATGTCAATCGGTTTTTGTTCATAACGTTAAATAAATTAACACCGGAGATGAACTTTTCGAGATTTTTTTCCTTGCAAAATTAGCAACAGCAGCATTACCGCTGTTGCAGCAGCAGCTGTATGATTACTACTTATGCCGCAGCATTACTACTGCAGAAGCAGCATAATTACTACTGCAGCAGTGGTGTCCACTTGTCCTCTTCCCAGCTAGAGGCGCTGAGCTCCAGGCTGCCTGGAGCTCCAGGCTGCCTCCCTCGAGCTCCAGGCTGACTGCCTCGAGCTCCAGGCTGACTGGAGCTCCAGGCTGACTGCCTCGAGCTCCAGGCTGCCTCGAGCTCCAGGCTGCCTCGAGCTCCAGCTGCCTCGAGCTCCAGGCTGCCTCGAGCTCCAGGCTGCCTCCCTCGAGCTCCAGGCTGACTGCCTCGAGCTCCAGGCTGACTGGAGCTCCAGGCTGACTGCCTCGAGCTCCAGGCTGCCTCGAGCTCCAGGCTGCCTCGAGCTCCAGGCTGCCTCCCTCGAGCTCCAGGCTGACTGCCTCGAGCTCCAGGCTGACTGCCTCGAGCTCCAGGCTGACTGTAGCTCCAGGCTGCCTCGAGCTCCAGGCTGCCTCCCTCGAGCTCCAGGCTGACTGCCTCGATCTCCAGGTGGACTGTCTCGAGCTGCAGGCTGACTGCCTCGAGCTCCAGGCTGACTGACTGGAGCTCCAGGCTGACTGCCTCGAGCTCCAGGCTGACTGGAGCTCCAGGCTGACTGCCTCGAACTCCAGACTGCCTCGAGCTCCAGGCTGACTGGAGCTCCAGGCTGACTGTCTCGAGCTCCAGGCTGACTGACTGGAGCGCCAGGCTGACTGCTTTGAGCTCCAGGCTGACTGGAGCTCCAGGCTGACTGCTTTGAGCTCCAGGCTGACTGCCTCAAGCTCCAGGCTGACTGCTTTGAGCTCCAGGCTGACTGTCTCGAGCTCCAGGCTGACTACTTTGAGCTCTAGGCTAACTGCCTCGAGCTCCAGGCTGACTACCTCGAGCTCCAGGCTGACTACCTCGAGCTCCAGGCTGACTGCCTCGAGCTCCAGGTGGACTGCCTCGAGCTCCAGGCTGACTGACTGGAGCTCCAGGCTGACTGACTGGAGCTTCAGGCTGACTGGAGCTCCAGGCTGACTGACTGGAGCTCCAGGCTGACTGACTGGAGCTCAAGGCTGACTGTCTCGAGCTCCAGGCTGACTGCCTCGAGCTCCAGGCTGACTGCCTCAATCTCCAGGTGGACTGCCTCGGAGACGTCTGCTGTCAAACCGGAGACGGTGATGAGCACACTGCCCAGCTATTGGAAACTCTCCACTCTCTGCACAACTGCCTCATCGCCAATTGGGAGCTGTGGGGGTGGAGTGTCTGATGGTACAAAATACCCAGGCAGGTGCTTAGTTTTGGTGGGGCTGATGGTAAGGCCCCACACCTCTTAGTGGCACGCTCCAGTCTCAGCAACAGCACCTCCAACTCCTCCTCTCAGTGAGCAGCAATTACCAGATCATTGGTATACATAACGTGGTTGACCAACAGGGAGCCATCCCTTGACCGCACCCGGGCATCGATCAGCATCCCAATGTATCTGTACCAGATGGAAATTCGCCCGGTACAGCCATCAAGGCTTCACTAACTACGTGGTCAAAAAAGATTTTAAATAATGTAGGAACCAGAGGACATCCCTGTCGCATCCCAAGGTGAACAGGAAATGGCTCCGACTCCCGGCCACGTAGTTTTACCCGGGCCCACTCAACATCATGAAGGTCCTTAATGATCGTGAGCAGAGGGTCAGGGACTCCGAAAGCACGAAGAACAACCCAGAGCCCAGGCCTACTGATGGTATCATAGGGCTTCACCAGATCAATAAAGCAGACATGTAGGTCTTGATGGAATTCTCTACACCTCTGCTGTAGCAGACGGACAGAAAAAATGGCGTCTGTGCACACTGAGGAGTAAATAATCCTTGCCCAGACCTTGCCCGGCAATCTGAGGAGTGAGATGCCCCTGTAGTTGTTAGTCTGTGCAGTCCCCCTTCTTAAAGAGGGGGACCACCAGGGCATCCTTCCAGTCCTGCGGAACCCGTCCAGTGGTCCAGACTGTCGTTATGATGTCATATAGGGCAGTCTGTGCACAAACGCCACCCTCCCTCAGCATTTCGCTTGGGAGATCATCTCTGCCCGGTGCCTTTCCTGGTCTCAGACTCCAGATCGCCTTCAGGACTTCCTCAACAGCTGGCACCTCAGCTAGCCACTCACAGGGGGTGACTTCTTCTTCCGAGGCCTCAGCAGGATCATCCCCAGTTTGTCCCGCGATGTTTTCCATGCCAAGGCATTTCCCCTTTCCCAGGACTTCACAGAAATGCTCAGCAAATCTGCAAATCTGTTCCTCAGGGTCGGAGATTGGATCACCGTTTTTTCCCCTAATGATGGTAATAGGTGTGGTGCTGCAGGTTACTTTTTGATGGAGTTTAACACGTAGGCTTTCATGACCAATATCATCCGTAATAGAGATTTGTTTTGGGTTAGATCGCGTAAATAGATACACTGATACGCATTTATAAATCATCTCAACTTGCAAAACCCATCCATCCAGTTCACCATGGAAGTGGAAGCTGACATAACGTTACCATTTCTAGATATTCTGCTCGGACGGGGTAGAAATGGTAAAATAACATACTGACGCCTATCTGAATGCAGTCACACCATCACACCGCACAGAATACTGCTCTTATCAAAACACTCATTCATTGAGCTAAAAAAGTATCAGATGGTGACAGTCTGAGAAGTGAAATTCAATATGTTAAGGAAGCGCTGCAAATGAACGGCTACAATGATGCACAAATCAACAAAGCATTGAATATCAAAACCAAATCAAATAACAAGAGCATTAAAACTGCACAAGTAATTCAAACAATCAAAATACCGTACATTGCGGGAGTAACTGATAAACTAGCCAGATGTTTGGAAAAACAAAACATCCGAGTCATTTGTATCTGGTACAAAAGATGTATTACCGAAGCTATCAACAGAAGGTGTGTTCAGGATCAACTGCACGTGTGGTAAATGTTATGTTGGGCAAACAGGACGAATGATCAGCACGAGACTAAAAGAACATCAGAGATATATTAAATTCTCCCAAATGCAACGGTCAGCAGTAGCAGAACATGCGTGTCAACCAGGACACTCAATTGATTTTGATGTTTAAGTGTTGTGCAAAACTAGCTACTACTGGCCAAGAATATGAGAGAATCTATAGAAATTTATAGAATTAAAAAACTTTAACCATTCGGATAGCTACCGTATTAGTGCTGCGTGGAAGCGAATAATCAAAGAAATACATATTTAAATGCATTCCTACAAAGATCAGCGTACTTCAAAAGGGATTACCATTGGTAGGGCTATTTTAATAAACACAATAGACAGGAAGGACAAGATCAAAGGGCTCGCATAATGCACATGCATAATATACATTACCTCACAGAGGTCGCAAACGGGTTTTGATTCCTTACCCGTACCCGTATCCGGCCGCACCAGGGTTGCAAACGGGTACCCGTACCCGTACCCTACCCGTACCAGGCCGGGTACGGGTAGGTACGGGTATCGGGTACCTGATTGCGACCTCTGGGATGAAGCCATGTTGCAGGCGCGGGTGGGTTGATTCTAGGAACTTGAATTTTGAGAAGAGACAAGACGTTGGGAAATGAGTGACAGTTACTCACCAGTGACTCACAGTCTACCCGTACCCGGCCGCACCAGGGTCGCAAACGGGTACGGTAGCCGGGTATCGGGTAGGGTACGGGTATCGGGTACCCGGTTGCGACCTCTGTTACCTCAGTAATGCCCCCCCCCCACCCACATTGTGCAAGAGCGCAGAAGGGTGGTCAACACATCTACGCCTCTATATAAGGAACGAAACAGTAAGACTTCTCCACAAATCTGGCTGTCGCCTGATGAAGCTCGTTGTAATTACTGGCGAAACGTCATACTCAGATTGTTAATGTTGTGGCTTGGCTCTCCAACACACCGGTGTGCTGTACTAGTGACGAATTGGCATGTTCTGTTTACGTGACAGCCATTACTAGTTGGCTGTGTCGGGTGGTGGCTGGTTTTAACAACACAATTTTTGATGAGTTAAATAGTGATTTGTGATTGTGGACGATTGAGGCAGACTCCATCTCCTCAGCAACCCGCGACCACCCTTCCTTGCAGCACCTCACGGCTCTCCGAACCTCCGAGCGAAGGCTGCGGTAAGCCTCCTCATTCTCCGACGTGGGATACTGAAGCCGATGAGAGTGGGCCTGTCGCTTTTCTCAGCCAGCTTGAACACCTGCTCTGTCAGCCAGGGTCTTTGGGGGTCTGGACCGCTTACCCAAAGCAACCATTGCAGCTGCAAGAGCCACAGTCCTAAACCTCGCCCATTTCCCCTCGAGATCTGGAGGAGTGGGGACGATGCTAACCCCAGCCGCAGGCGATGATTAAATTCTCACTTACAACTTTCATCAGCTTTCTGAGACCAGGCCACCTTGGGTGTGAATGGGGTCCTGGGTTTGCACCCACCACCGGAGTGAAAGAATGGCAGGCGCATCTTACAGATGACTAGTCAATGGTCAATGGGCAGATCAACTCCACGGTAGGTCCCGGTGTCAAGGACATGGGCCCGCATCCACTGTTCCGTCACTATGTAGTCCAGCAGATGTCTTGCTTGGACCCGGCATGCATCCATGATGCTGTGTGGATGCATCGATGCCGGAACAGCGTGTTGGTAATTACAAGCCCATGGGTTGCACACAAATCTAGCAGCCTCCTACCGTTGTTATTGAGCTGATCTGGCCCATGTCTTCCAATCACTCTAGACCAGGTGCCAGCATCATGACCAACTCGGGCATTGAAGTCACCCAACAAGATGACTCAGTCCCAAGGGGCCACTTTAGCCAACACCTGTGACAGGTCATAGAAGGCATCTGACTCATTGGCTTTGCCTGCATCCCTCCACGGACGTTTGTCTTCGGTTGGGACATAAGTAACCTTGACCACCACTCCTCGCCTCTGGTTGATGGGAAGGTGAGCCCAAAGTAGCCTGGGGCTTGCAGCTTCCCACACCTCACCGCCACGCTCCCATGCCCTCTTCATTATTTTGTTCAGAAGAGCCACTCCCTATTGTTTGGCAGTCTCCTGCCCTGAGTAAAGGACTCATGGTAGCAGGATTCAGAGCCGGTCCACCGGACCTCCTGAATACCAGAGATACAGGTGGTACCGGTCCAGCTCCCAACAGAGGATTAGCAGCCTCTCCTCCGCAGTGAGCGTTCGAACATTCCACATGGCCACCCGCAGTGTTTTTTGTTGTTTCTGGAGGAGCCCGAGGGTAAACATTCATAGATGCCTGTCCCCCGGGGCCTCCGGCACAAGCTTATTAATTCAATATTTTATGTGGTTTTGTGTAATTCAAGGTGGAGCGGTTACCAGCCCCTCACACCCGTCCAGAGCCCCATGTAGCCGCTGTGGTGGTTACAAACCCATGAGGGAATGGTCAATCTAAATTGGCCCTCGCCCCACGGCACTGCCCATCACAGGGTTGCCGTCCGGCACCACGAGGTAGGGAGTTGTTTTCTACAGGCTCATAGAGACCCGCATAAATATAGAGACCACAGAAACCCACTGCGAGCCCAGAAGATCCACTCATTTAGCCCCATAATTTAACTCAACAACTTTTTTTACTTTAGCCAGTAAAGCCGACTGAGCTATGTACCTTCTTTTTCAGAAGCGCCCACCTGGCTCTCACAAGCGATAGCTCAACGAAGCCATCGTCTTATCATCACGTGGAAATCTATAGCAGCCAAATAGTCAAAATGCATGACGTTAATGAGGAAATAAAAACAGAGGACCCGTAGAAAAATCCACACCACCACGGGCAAAGGAGACACGCAAACTCCAAATATACAGCAGCAGCAGGCGTCTTCAGGGTCGGGATCGTACCCACGACCTCCAGCGTAGCAGGTGAGGTAGTTAACATCTCCTATCCATTGTGATGATGATGATGAGAGATGCAAACTCCAAATATACAGCAGCAGTAACAGGCGTCTTCAGGGTCGGGATCGTACCCACGATCTCCTGCGTACCAGGTAAGGTAGTTAACATCTCCTATCCACTGTGATGATGATGATGAGAGATGCAAACTCCAAATCTACAGCAGCAGTAACAGGCGTCTTCAGGGTCGGATCGAACCCACGACCTCCTGCGTACCAGGTGAGGTAGTTAACATCTCCTATCCACTGTGATGATGATGAGAGATGCAAACTCCAAATCTACAGCAGCAGTAACAGGCGTCTGGACTTTTGCAGCTGTTTCAGACTAATTTCAGGGTGCTGATTCCAAATCTGATCTCAGATTTGCTCTGTCACATAATTTTTATGCTATCGGCATACCCCATTTTCATTGATTTTACCCGAAATTAACTCTGTCACTTATGATTGCAAGTTGTTGCGAGTCAGTGACTGCTTTAGTGTTAAAATATGGTGCTGTATTTTTAGGATAGTGTGTTTATAATATAATTTTATGTAGATATCCACATTTATTTAATATTTTTCTTCTGCAGTTTTTATTGAAAATGCAATATTTGATATCTCAAAAACCTGATGTGATAGACAAAAACTGATGCCAGATTTGGAATCAGCACCCCCAAAATTACCTTAAAACGTTGAAATACCTTATGCCAGACAAAGTGTGTTGACCAGTGAAAGTCAGACAAATATTTGTGTTTTACAAGGGCAGGCCTCCTCCTACTCGCTCTCAAGGCCTTAGGGAGACATTCACTTTCACACAATTCGTGGTCGGGCTTTTGTGTACTTGGGGATTTTAATTTAAATCTTTCATATTATTGGTTCTTTCGGTAAAGTCGCGTAGAAGGAAAACAATAAAATGATAAAAATAGTAAACAATCAAAATCTCGCGACGTTTCGACTTTACCGAGAGAACCAAGAATACTTGGGGATTGTTAACAAATTTCATTTCACACACTCTCACTCTCACACCCACCACACTCTCACACCACACACACTCTCACACCCACTCACACCACACACACACACACAGCACACACTATCACACCACCACACTCTCACACCCACCCACACTCTCACACCCACACACTCTCACACCACCCCCAACCCTCACACCACACACTCTCACACCACCCACACTCACACACAGACACACTCTCTCACACCCACACACTCACACCACCCACACTCTCACACCCACCCACCACCCACACCCACACCACCCACACTTACACCCACACACACTCACCACACTCCACACACCACCNACCCACACCCACCACGTCCGCCATTGTCCACGCGGCGTGTTTGCTGCAACACAACACGTGGGGTGTTGAGGGTGTTGCTGCATAGCGGCGAGAAATGCCTACATCTTACTACAACAACTAGTGTTGTTGTTGTGATACTCACAGGGTGGTGGTGGTTGTAATAAGAGTTGTGGTAGTAAAAAGAGTTGTGGTGGTAATAAGAGTGGTAGTAGTAGTCGTGATAAGAGTGCTAGTAATACTCACAAGTAGTAGTAGTGGTGGTAGTAGTTGTGTAGTTGTTGTTGTTGTTGCTGGGCGATGTCCCAGCGCCTCTTCCCACCAAGGCGACCTCCTCGCGCGCTGAAGCCCCGCCCACAGCAGGCGCGAGCCGCTCCCTGATTGGCTGCCGGCGCTGACGCGTCACCCGCAGCCCCTCGCTTCTAATTGGTGGATTGAAACCCACCGCGTGGAAACTCCGCTTTGATAATCGAAGGGGTTTCCCCCTTTCTGGCCACAATAAAACCCTCGTGTGTTTAAGACGTTAAAACACCAAACTGAAACCTTTGCAAGGAATCATGTCTGTATTTACCACACAAAGACAAAGATCCCCCGTGTAGCCTTAACAGACTGTAGGGCAAGTGCTGTTAGCGAGCACCTATGAAGGCCGGAACGGTACACGAGGGGTGGGTGGCCAGCACCACGCCGACCGCCTTTGTCTCCCTAGTGGCGATGTTTACACACCGCACCAGGTACTAATTTAAGGCTGAGTCGACCTAGGTGAGGCCCAGGACCGGTTCAGATAATCGTCACCGGTGTTGGCCGTGAGCGGGAATCGAACCCGGGTCGCCAGGTTCATAGCGCAGCGCGCTAACCGCTACACCACCGCTCCCNACACACACACTTGTGAACATGCAAACAAAAAAAACACGTGCTCTGACGGAGTGTGCATTGTCCTTGAAACTGATTGGTCCACACCAGAGACGGCTTTCTTTTGAGCCTCGTCTCAAACGGTGCTAGACCAGAGGACGCCAAAAGGCGAACACGCTTCAGTTTTCTGAAAGTTGACTGCTGTGCCCGGCTGGTGGTCGCATCGAAAAATATGCCAAAACATTTGTTTTTTCAGCAAACTATAACGTTCAAAAGCAAGTATAATGTGTCCAGCAATCGCCTTACATTAGGAGCCGTCCAATTGAGTAGAACGTGTTGTCTATATTTAATTAATGTTGCACATTTTGACGTGACGTCACATTTCTCACCCCCCCCCCCTCGTCACACATCCTCACAAATGTCTGACACCCCCCCTACCCCCTAGGTGCGTGACGTCATTTATGGACGGCCCCTTATTTCAAATCTCAAGATTTTATTCAAACGTGACACACACAGTTGACTTGAGCTGCAGCACAGTCAGAAACTCAGCCTTCCACAGCCAGCGCTGCCAATGAGTTTATGATGCTCCACAGCAGAGGTCGCAACCGGTACCCGATACCCGTACCCTACCCGATACCTGGCTACCCGTACCCGGCCGGGTACGGGTATCCATTTGCGACCCTGGTGCGGCCGGGTACGGGTAAGGAATCAAAACCCGTTTGCGACCTCTGCTCCACAGCGGGACGTCCAACAGCCGGAAACCTGAAATCCGCACCAGAAGGGTGACGACAACTCTCGTCAAAGCCTTCAAATGTAGCGCTTCTCGTCACGTGATTCGGCCGTGAAGAGCTCTCCCATATTCTTTGGGTCTTTTGGTAAAGTCACGTAGATAGGTTAAAAAANCTACGACGTTTTGATCGCAACGCCTGATGATGATCGCTTGTGTTGCGATCGAAACGTCGTCGTTTTTGTCTTCTTTCTTACCGATCTACGTGACTTTTACCGAAAGATTCTAGATTTGAAGGACCCAAAGAATGTGAATTCCTCCAGTCAGAAACTTTAAGTCGAGTTCTCCCATCTCAATTCGCTGCCTCCGCCGTTCCCTTTCAATGGCTGCCTGGTTCTGGACAAGCAAGCCACGTGCATGCCGGGAACGGAGAGACAGCCCCCATCCCAGAGAGTCGTCCGTCAAGGTCGATGGCGTGCCGAGTCTTCCGGGGCCTGATGATATCGTCAGGAGATCATTAGAGTTGTTGGTTAATTGGTTTGTGATTGGCGGGTTAGAATCATGTAAGATTAATATATTTAGTGGTTGGTGAAAATAGGCCTTCTTTAATTCTATTCAGGTGAATTGTGTTAGTTAAAGCTGTGGGTTTGATGGAATTATTATGAGCGTGAAGTCGCCATTGACTAAGGGCTAATGAATGAGGAATTAGTAACACACGTTGCTTGAAGATACGGTTGACGTTACAATGTTCTCATACATGTTTAATCTAAATTACTTTTGTCATTAATTTTGTTGTATTATTTAATAACATTCATTAAAATAGCTCGTTAGGTTGCTTGATTTCCACTTGTCTATCAATTCCCCGGGACCCGCTGCCCTTCTAAGGGCCGGGACGAGTGGGCCAGTGGTGAGACCCTGGGAACCCCCAGATCGCGACGTCCTTGTAAGGGAGAGGGCCAGTGGTCGAGACCCGCACCTTGGCTGGGTCGGGTCAGTGTAGCCTCCCCTAGGTGGCCGTTAGCCGGAGGCGAGAGAGAGCCCGTGGCGCCAGTGATAGGCCATGCTAGTCCAGGGGTCGTACCTCCCAGGTAGCGGGTGAAGGGCCGTTACCCCTTTGTGTTAGGACCGTTACTATTGCCGTTACGTGTTGCCTTCACACGCCGTCTCCACTCTCCTTGAACCCACTACACATGCAGCGTTTGTTCAATGTCTCGTGTGGTCACTGTGATAATAAACTTGCTTGGCTTGGATTCCCAGACAATTCGGAATGGCTCTTTGGTTCTTTTGGTAAAGAAATTAAATAATAATAGAATACGTTTCAATTGCAACACAAGCAACCATCATCAGATACAAATGAATTAGAACATAGTAAACTTGGAAATATAATACAGGAGGAACAATGTTCCACACTGCCCACCAGGGATTATTTAGCTGTCTATCTGTCTGTCTGTCGTGCATAAATAAATATATAATACACACAGCTCTTTGATTGGTGGAGACCTACTGCCGGGTACGGAGAGGGAGGGCCTAAGGGAGGAGGGAGTCAGGAGAGGGCCTGTGGGGGGATCAGAGGAGGGCCTAAGGATATGGGGGGGGTCAGGGAGGTGCTTAAGGGGAGGGCCAATAGTAAGGGGCTGGCTACCTGGCTACCTCAAGCACGTGATCTTGTACACAGGTAGGAACAACAGGTTGCACACTTGCCCACCAGGATTATTTGTCTGTCTGTTGTGCACGAATGCGCTGTCCAACCAAGTTCCTACCTGCCACTCCGAAGGAACGTGTTGCAATACAACACAGAGAGTCAGCCAGCAAAACAATCAACACCCCACCTGGTTGATTACGTTCTTCCAAAGATTGCTAAATTTGAGAGACAAAACACACAGACACACAAGCAGATAGACACACAACACAGACACAGAGAGAGACACAACACAGACACACAGAGAGAGACACACAGACACACAATGTTACTATGTTCTCATATATATTTTGCTGACAGTTTCACCTGAAGTCAGAAGCTTGTGTTGCCTCGAAACGTCGGGATTTTTATTCTTTTATTTTATTAATTTAAATTTCATTTTTTACCTAGTGACTTTACCGAAAAAANTAAGAGTATGAATCCTTGCAGTCACGAAAGCTTCAAATCTAGAATCCCCTAAAATTATTTCTCACGCGACAGAGAGGGAAAAAANCCCGCCACTTTTTAGAAACAAAAGCACAAAGCGGTCCACACACAGCCCAAAAATCACCCATCCACCGCCGTGTAGCGAGTAGCAGCAGCTATGAAGGCTACCGGCACTTATAAATGTAATAACTCACAAATGTGTTTTACACACGGAAACTTTGCGTAACATTCCAATTCAAATAAAGGTTACAGAACAGTCTTTAACATAACTTCTTCACTTCAAGTCTGGCATCAAACACCTTCAAATCACCGCACTCGTGTTAACGCTTTCCCATGCCACCATTGCATTGTGTCCCACAGAGTTGTAAGTGTAATAACTCACAAATATATTCGCCTTAAAATCACCGCAATCTTTGACCCTTCCACCCATTGCATTGTGTCCCACAGAGTTGTACATGTAATAACTCACAAATATATATTCGCCTTAAAATCACCGCAATCTTTGACCCTTCCACCCATTGCACTGTGTCCCACAGAGTTGTAAATGTAATAACTCACAAATGTATAAATTGTTAACAAATAAACTTTGCGTACCATCCTGGTTAAAGTACAAATTAAAGAACAGCCTTAAACTTCACTTCTTCACTTTCAAAGTCTGACATCGTACGCCTTCAAATCACCACACTCTGATCGTTATCAATGAACCCTTTCACATTCCGGAAACCAAAAAAAAGCTGATCTATGGGTGGAGGGCGGTGGCCGAGTTAAATTGCCCTCCCCGTGCCTCTCACCGCTTGCCAGCGACCGGCCTATGTCTCGCAACGGGAGAGGGAGGAGGGGTTAATCAACTAACTGGCCCCAACGGTCGGAATCCCGGCGGTCGTTTCTCTCTCTTCCTTCCCACGGCCGTCCGCCTAAGCCATGATGGCCCGGAGCGCCCTTCTCACGGCCACGCGGCACACGGGACACTCGCTCAGGGAGAGGGCGCAGTGGCCGCACGTCACCACGTGTCTGCACGGCGTGAAGATGATGGACACCTCGTGCTCCATGCACACTTTGCAGGACAGCCGCTCTTCCAGCTTGTCCAGAAGCTCCTCGACCGATGGCGATGCTGTGGACAAAGTGCGCGCACAGACACACACGCACACACACAGAGACACACACGCACGCACAGACGGAAGCACACACACACAGACACGCAAGCACACACACAGACACACACGCACACACACNGACACACACGCACGCACAGACGCAAGCACACACACACNGACACACACACTTTCAGCGGTTTCAAAAATGATCATCAGACTGCTTACATATGGGGCGCAAAGGTGGCGAGATGCTGACCACCTCGTCTGGTATACATGAGGTCGTGGGTTCAATCGTGACCCTGATGCGACGCCTGTTGAAGTATATTTAGAGCCTGCGTCTCCCTCTCCCTCGTCATCACCTGGTTGAGATGTTAACCACCTCGCCTCTAACATGGGTCGGACCCTCACCTGGTTCAGACTCTCACCTGTATCAGACCCTCACCTGTATCAGGTGAGGGTCTGATAAAGTGCGCAGGGATCCGTCGCCTTACCGTGCTCAATCTCCGCAGTTGTACTCTGCGGCGTCTGTCCCGGTAGTTGAGCCTCAAAACGAGAAATAAAATGAACATCTCGTCAGTAAGAATCATCGCCGGTGTCACACAGAGCCGACAAAATGGATAAAATACGCGAGCGACGACCGATCGCGTTCAAAACAATTGCAACTTTTTGCACCGTTACTCTGTGCTCAATTTGCAATTGGCATATCGGCAAACCAAACCAATCCGCGCTAATGACGGGGCAGGGCAGCTGCAGACGGCTCAAAATCGTGGAGCATCCTTAAATATAAAGTTACCATTTTCCGTGGATCTCCATGCCAAAAACCCAGATTATAGTTCTATATAGTTATAGAGTACGTTTAATCTGGCTGTCGCCTGATGAAGCTCGTTGTTGTAATTACTGGTGAAACGTCGTACTCAGATTCTAAATGTTGTTATACACTATACACTACTCCACTATACACTACTATATTTACAATAAGCATATTGGTAATAAAACCACATTATTTTTACCCCTGAATGATTAACAACATTTCAGCTGGCTGCAAGTGTCAGTCTTTCGGTAAAGTCACGTAGGTAAAAAATGAAAAAAAANTCTAAAATAAAAAAAATAAATAAAAAATCACGACGTTTCGGAGGCAACACAAGTCTCCGTCATCAGGTGGGACCGTCACAGCCAGATTTTATTTTATTTGTATTAATTTTAATTTCATTTTTTACCTACGTGACTTTACTGAAAGAACTAAGAGTATGAATCCTTGCAGTCACGAAAGCTTCAAATATAGAATTAAGTTTGAGTCTATTTGTGTTCAAGACCGGTGATAAACTCCATCAAGAGACAAGACCGGTCTCGTCTGTTCGACGACCGGGGCTGACCAAGGTCAACGTTAGATGATCTAGGCGCACACACGCAAACGCTTCAAAACAACAAATGCAACATTCAGTCGTATTTTCGTGTCCAATATCATCAATATCATCCATAAGAGGCTTTTTTTATGATGTCATCTGGAATCAACGGTATAAGTACAGGGTGATCCAGTTATGAATACCCGCCAAATAGTATGGGGGAAATTATAGAGGAAATAACATTAAAGTACAATCTGATTTGAATTACAGTAGACTCTGGGTTATACGCACGCGGTTTGTTCGATTTGCAGATGAACCGCGCACCTGAAATTTTGACGGAGATTAAAAACTCGTGGATATTCCCCTGAAGCCCAACTAATCTAAAAACAGTTGATACAACATTGGTAATTCTTGGAAATTTGTATTACAAGTCACGCGGTGCTTAAACCGAACAAATATGTTGCCCCGATTAATCCTAAATCCACGTGATCGTCTCTAAAGCACAGCAGTTGCAATGTCTTTACAACAGTGGGCAGAGTTTCATTGATTTTGTTGCCATGGCTTTTCTGTCAAATGAGCCGACTCTTCTGCAGGAAAGTCTTAACACTGAACATGGTTATAGGCATAAAGCATTGAAGAATTGAGACTCATCCACAAGGGCGCAGTGGTGGCTAGGAGATGTTAACTACCTCGCCTGGTATGCAGGAGGTCATGGGCTCGATCCCGACCCTGACATCTGCTGCTGCCTATTTGGAGTTTGCGTGTCTCTCTCTCTCCCCCATGGTCGCGTGGATTTTTCTCCGGGACCTCCGGTTTCTCCCTCCACATGTAGAATGCAGGTCACGTGTGAGGGTAATCGACAAGTATAAATGTCCACGCGACGATGGTGAGCCCACTTCGTTGAGCTACGTCGCTGCTTTGCGTGACGGAGAGGCTCGGCATCTGAAACAAATAGCTATGCCACCGCAGCTCAGTTGGGCGCTCACCAGCTTCAGAATAACTGTTTAGCACGGGTGCTTAGACAAGATGTTCACACTTATTTGGGACTATCGTTTTTAATTGAAAAAAATACGACCACGAATGTATGTCAATAGATTCAAAAATTTCGATTTAAAGCTTTCGTGACTGCAGGGATTCATCTTCTTGGTTCTTTCGGTAAAGTCAGAGTCTCATTCAGACTCTGTCTTCTCGACAGACCTGTTCTTCACCTGAGGACGGCTGCTTGCGTTGTGGCCGAAATGTCGTGAGAATAATTTTATTGTTTTATTTTTATTATTTTATTACTTCCCTTCTACGTGACTTTACCGAAAGAACCAAGAAGATTCAAAAGTCAAAGAGTCTCCACTTATTCGCCATCGTTGTCGAAACATGCCTGGAATCATCTCCAGTTGGTACCAGAGCCCAGAGGCACATTTCTTAGTTGCAAATTCTCAGAAGCACCCTGCATGCGTTTTAGGAAGGACCCGCATCGCCCCAAACGAGCGATGTCAGGACGTCACCGGCGCCCTCTCTGGCGTCGCCCACCTTGAGAGCGCAGGCGGGGAAGTGCCTGGTGCTCCCGGACGGGGTCGTCTCCCGCCTTCCAGCGATGCATCATCCCGCCGCAGCGGAAACAGGCCACCAGGTCGTCGGGGCCCACGCGGTAGAGTCCGGCCCGCGCTAAGTCCGCGGGCCGCACGGGGGACGACTCGGGCCACCCCTCGGAGAAGGACAGCAGCCTGGCCGCTTCGGCGTGCATCTCCGAGGCCGACGAAGGCGGCGGTGGGATCCGGTCCGAGCGGGACACCGGGGGAGCGGGGCGTCTCGCCGCCAACGCCCTGCAAAAGGCCCGAGTCTCTATGACGCGCGACATCGACGAGCGGAAAGGATACGGGGCAATTTTGGGGAGAAGAAATCGTTGTGCGAATGCTTTTGCAACGGACAAGTCGGCCCCGTGGGCTCTCTTGTGGAAGATCACTCGAGAAACGTCGAGCCTTCTCCTCCTTTCCGGCGTGAAAGAGACGGGTAGTTTAAACACCGGCGATGGGAAATGGCACGCCTCCTGTTGTCACTCTCGACAGCTCCTGAATACGGGAAGAAAAAGTTGGGCGGCAAGTGTCATTAAAAACGGACATCTTTTAGTGACTTGAAACTTTGGTTTAAACAATTCATCCATAACAGGTTTTGTGGGGTTAGATCGCGTAAATATATTAATGTTAAATCCGCCACCACCCGACACAGCCAACTAGTAAGGGTTGTCACGTAAACAGAACAACCTCTATTATGGATGATATTGGTCGCCAAAGCCTACGTGTTAAAAAGTTAAACAGTTCAGTCTGTCACTTCTGACAAACGTTTGCACAGCAATAAAAGGGCACACAAAGTCTGGATGGTCCTGTAGCAAACGGAGTTTTGAGGGTTATCTGGTGTGAGAAAAAACAACACTACCCATAGACTCAGCACCGCCCATAGACTCAACACTGTCCATAGACTCAACACTGTCCATAGACTCAACACTGCCCATAGACTCAACACTGCCCATAGACTCAACACTGCCCATAGACTCAACACTGCCCATAGACTCAACACTCCCCATAGACTCAACACTGCCCATAGACTCACACTGCCCATAGACTCAACACTGAGACTCAACACTGCCCATAGACTNACACTGCCCATAGACTNAACACTNCCCATAGACTAACACTGCCCATAGACTCAACACTGCACCCATAGACTCAACACTCCCCATAGACTCAACACTGTACCATAGACTCAACACTGCCATAGACTCAACACTGCCCATAGACTCAACACTGCCCCATAGACTCAACACTGCCATAGACTCAACACTGCCCATAGACTCAACACTGTCCATAGACTCAACACTGCCATAGACTCAACACTGCCATAGACTCAACACTGCCNATAGATCAACACTGCCNATAGACTCAACACTGCCCCATAGACTCAACACTGTAGACTCAACACTGNCCATAGACTCAACACTGCACCCATAGACTCAACACTGCCCATAGACTCAACACTGCCCATAGACTCAACACTGCCCATAGACTCAACACTGCCCATAGACTCAACACTGCCCATAGACTCACACTGCCCATAATACAAACAAAAGACTCAACACTGCCCCATAGACTCAACACTGCNCATAGACTCAACACTGCCCCATAGACTAACACTGCNCATATGTTCTTTGTTTGTATTATGACTCAACACTGCCCCATAGACTCAACACTGCCATAGACTCAACACTGCCCATAGACTCAACACTGCCATAGACTCAACACTGNCCATAGACTCAACACTGTACCATAGACTCAACACTGNCCATAGACTCAACACTGCCCATAGACTAACACTGTACCATAGACTCAACACTGNCCATAGACTAACCTCCAAANTNNATAATTGCCCTTCNANCCACACTGNCCTTTNAACNTGTTTNCATAGACCCAATACTGCAGCATAAACAAACAAAGAAACATAACTCTNACACTGTCTTACCTCTCACTGTCCATACTCAAGACCCGGGCCACATCAACAGTCATAAATGTCTTTTGTTTTTCATGTGATGTCTATACANGACTCAAAACATTTTTCGAATAAAGTTCTGAGTCAACATCCAACAACAGCATAACTCTGNCNATGTCCACTGCCATAGACTTGCCCATAGACTCAACTGCNCAACTCAAATGCCCTAGACTCAACACTGCTGACTCAACACTCCCAATCAAACATAAGAACACTGCCCATAGACTATGCCCATAGATTGTGACGTCAATGCGATATGCCGACTATGCCCATGACTCCAGCAGACTCAACACTGTAGCCAGCACCCATAGAAGCCCCATAGACTCAATTATCACTGCCCTATAGACTCAACACTGCCCATAGACTCAACACTGCCCATAGACTCAACACTGCCCCATAGACTCAACACTGCCCCATAAGACTCAACACTGCCCCATAGACTCAACACTGCCCCATAGACTCAACACTGCCCCATAGACTCAACACTGCCCCATAGACT
Source organism: Lethenteron camtschaticum (assembly GCA_018977245.1). Taxonomy (NCBI): domain Eukaryota; kingdom Metazoa; phylum Chordata; class Hyperoartia; order Petromyzontiformes; family Petromyzontidae; genus Lethenteron; species Lethenteron camtschaticum. The sequence goes on along the minus strand of WFAB01001883.1, from coordinate 58,717 downwards.
CAACACTGCCCATAGACTCAACACTGCCCATAGACTCAACACTGCCCCATAGACTCAACACTGCCCCATAGACTCAACACTGCCNATAGACTCAACACTGCCCCATAGACTCAACACTGCATAGACTCAACACTGTCCCCATAGACTCAACACTGCCCATAGACTCAACACTGCCNATAGACTCAACACTGCCCCATAGACTCAACACTGCCCATAGACTCAACACTGCCCCATAGACTCAACACTGCCATAGACTCAACACTGCCCATAGACTCAACACTGCCCATAGACTCAACACTGCCCATAGACTAACACTGCCCCATAGACTCAACACTGCCATAGACTCAACACTGCCNATAGACTCAACACTGCCNATAGACTCAACACTGCCCCATAGACTCAACACTGCACNATAGACTTAACACTGCCATAGACTCAACACTGCCCATAGACTCAACACTGCCCATAGACTCAACACTGCCCATTCANCACTGCCATAGACTCAACACTGCCCATAGACTCAACACTGCACCTGCAAATCATCTGCAAATCACGGACTGGACGTTAGAGNACACTCCTTACCTCACGTTTCTCTCACGTGGTGAGATCACATCCCTAGCGGGTCGTCATCGTCGATAATTTATCAATAAAAATCCATCGCAGGCGTCTGCATCCCCAACGAATTTNAAAAAATCACGACGTTTCGGAGGCAACACAAGCTTCCGTCTTCAGGTGGAACCGTCACAGCACGCTTGCTGTATCAAGTAAATTATATTTTNATATTACTTTTATTTTTAGATTNCTCACCTACGTGACTTTACCGAAAAANCCAGAGAGTACGACTCATTGCAGTCACCAAAGCTTTAAATCTAGAATGAGGCTGGGCGCTACCATGGGCTGTTCGCTGGGATCATCAACAGGGCTTCACTAATTCTAGATTTGAAACTTTCGTGACTGCAAGTATTCATCTTCTTGNTTCTTTCGGAAAGTCACGTAGAATGGAAATAATAAATAATAAAACAATAAATATTCTCACGACGTTTCGGCCACAACGCAGTCCTTGTCGCGCTGACAGACCTGGTTTCACCTGAGGACGGCTGCTTGCGTTGTGGCCGAAACGTCGTGAGAATTGTTTNATTATGTTTTATTTTATTATTTATTACTTCCCTTCTACGTGACTTTACCGAAAGAACCAAGAAGATGAATCCTGCAGTCACGAAACCACCACCATCACCACCACCATCATCACCATCACACCATCACCACCTCCACACAACCACACACTCAACACATCACACCTCCACAACCACAACCATCACCACCATCACCACCTCCACCCCCACCATCANCATCACCANCACCACACCTCACCACCCATGCACCACCACNACCTCACACCACCACGTCACCACCTCCTCCACCTGCTTCTGTGAGGCTATATTGCATGCACAATAGTGACTTACCGCGCACACTGAAACTGTACCGCACGCACCGTGCACACTGTACGTGCTGCTGTGTGCACACTGTACGTGCTGCTGTGTGCACAGTGGCACACTGTACGTGCTGCTGTGTGCACACTGTACGTGCTGCTGTGTGTACACAGTGCACACTGTACGTGCTGCTGTGTGCACAGTGCACACTGTACGTGCTGCTGTATGCACGTGCACACTGTACGTGCTGCTGTATGTACACAGTGCACACTGTACGTGCTGCTGTGTGCACAGTGCACACTGTACGTGCTGCTGTGTGCACACTGTACGTGCTGCTGTGTGTACACAGTGCACACTGTACGTGTGCTGTGTGCACAGTGCACACTGTACGTGCTGTGTGTGCACACTGTACGTGTGCTGTGTGCACACTGTACGTGCTGCTGTGTGCACACTGTACGTGCTGCTGTGTGCACAGTGCACACTGTACGTGCTGTGTGTGCACAGTGCACACTGTACGTGCTGTGTGTACAGTGCACACTGTACGTGTGCTGTGTGCACAGTGCACACTGTACGTGCTGCTGTATGTACACAGTGCACACTGTACGTGTGTGTGTGCACACTGTACGTGCTGTGTGTGCACAGTGCACACTGTACTGTGTGCACACTGTACGTGCTGCTGTGTGCACACTGTACGTGCTGCTGTGTGCACACTGTACGTGCTGCTGTGTGTACAGTGCACACTGTACGTGGTGCTGTGTGCACAGTGCACACTGTACGTGGTGTGTGTGCACAGTGCACACTGTACGTGCTGTGTGTGCACACTGTACGTGCTGCTGTGTGCACACTGTACGTGCTGCTGTGTGCACACTGTACGTGCTGCTGTGTGCACAGTGCACACTGTACGTGGTGCTGTGTGCACAGTGCACACTGTACGTGCTGCTGTGTGCACACTGTACGTGGTGCTGTGTGCACAGTGCACACTGTGCGTGGTGCTGTGTGCACAGTGCACACTGTACGTGTGCTGTGTGCACAGTGCACACTGTACGTGCTGCTGTGTGCACAGTGCACACTGTACGTGGTGCTGTGTGCACAGTGCACACTGTACGTGGTGCTGTGTGCACAGTGCACACTGTGCGTGGTGCTGTGTGCACAGTGCACACTGTACGTGGTGCTGTGTGCACAGTGCACACTGTACGTGGTGTGTGTGTGTCGCAGTGCACACTGTACGTGCTGCTGTGTGTACAGTGCACACTGTACGTGGTGCTGTGTGCACAGTGCACACTGTACGTGCTGATGTGTGTACAGTGCACACTGTACGTGGTGCTGTGTGCACAGTGCACACTGTACGTGCTGATGAGGGATGTGTACAGTGCACACTGTACTGTGTGCACAGTGCACACTGTGCGTGCTGTGTGCACAGTGCACACTGTACGTGCTGTGTGTACAGTGCACACTGTGCGTGNTNCTGTGTGCACAGTGCACACTGTACGTGCTGTGTGTGCACAGTGCACACTGTACGTGGTGCTGTGTACGCACATTACGTACAGAGAGATACGGGAGAGACACGGGGGAGAGAGAGAGACACGGGAGAAAGACAAGGTGGAGAGTGAGAGACACGGTGGAGAGAGACACGGGGAGAGAGATGGGGCGAGATGAGGAGGGATGGGGAGAGAGAGACAGAGCGAGTACTGTTAAGGTAGTGAATGCACCACCACGACCACCACCACCTCGAACCACCATCATCATCACCACCACAACCACTATCACCATCACCTCCACTATTACAATCACCAACTCCACGACCATCACCACCACCACCATCACCACCACCATCACCACCCCACCACCATCCACCATCATCACCCACCATCACCACCACCACCATCACCACCNCTCAACCNTCACCACCTCCACACACCATCACCACCACCATCACCACCACCACCACCTCACCACCTCCACAACATCACCACNTCACACCATCACCACAACCTCCCACACCACCATCACCACCACCACCTCAACCACCTCCACCAACCACCACAACCTCACCACCATCCACCTCAACCTCCCACCNTCACCAGCATCACCACCATCACCACCATCACCACCACCTCACCACCACCATCGCCACCACCACCCCATCACCACCACCATCACCACCATCACCACCATCACCGCCACCATCATCGCCACCACCACCATCACCGCCACCATCATCACCGCACCACCATCATCACCACCACCATCGCCACCACCATCACCGCCACCATCATCACCGCCACCACCATCATCACCACCATCAGCACCACCATCACCACCATCACCACCACCACCACCATCACCACCACCACCNTCACCACCATCATCACCATCACCACCATCACCATCACCACCATCACCACCATCACCACCAACCATCACCACCACCATCACCACCACCATCACCACCATCACCACCACCACCACCACCATCACCACCACTCGCCTTCTCTCTGCGTCTCTCGCTCCGCACCTCAATCCACTCCCCTCACACCAACAAACTCCCCCCCCCCCACAAGTAGTCACGTGACTGCCCCTCCCCCTATCACGTGACTGCCCCTCCCCCCATCACGTGACTGCCCCTCCCCCATCACGTGACTGCCCTCCCCCCATCACGTAACTGCCCTCCCCCCATCACGTGACTGCCCTCCCCCCATCACGTGACTGCCCCTCCCCCCATCACGTGACCCGCCCTCCGCCAATCCCCCCCTCCAGCCCTCCACTCCCCTCATCCATCTACCCCCCCCATCCCTCCACCCCCCATCCACCCCCCATCCACCCCCCATCCACCCCCCATCCACCCCCCATCCACCCCCCCATCCACCCCCCATCCACCCCCCTCCACAGGCTGAGAGTGACGCGTGGCGGGAAGAAGACAAGAGACCCCACGCGCTTGGCATGCGAGAGGTGGCGGGATCGATTCCCGCATCTCCCAAGGTCAATATATTTTTTTTTAATCAAATTTTAAATGGGGGTTAAATTTGACCCAGCGTCTTCCGGAAGACTCTGACAGCACGCACCGCACGTACACACACGTACACGTGTGTGTACGTGTGTGTACGTGTGGTCATAATACACACACGTACACACACGTACACGTGTGTGTACGTGTGTGTACGTGTGGTCATAATACACACACGTACACACACACGTGTGTGTACGTGTGTACGTGTACGTGTGGTCATAATACAACAACAACAACCGCCATTCGCCACTAAGTGGCGGTGACGTCACCACGATGCTTGTGCCAGGCCAAGTGCACCTTGAGGCCACGTGAAGTGTCGAAAGCCCGCTGGCAGGAGGTCACGGGGCAGACCCAGGTGCCACGGGTCGACTGACCGAGATGACCGAGATGACTGGCTGATGCACCACCTGTGCCCCCTACTGTGCCAACTTGCTGTGCTTTAGCCACCCGGCGCTCCGCTCGTTGTTGTGAGCGTCGCTCCTCCGCCCTCCGTTGTAATAATACACACACGTACACACACACACATGTGTTCTTTCGGTAAAGTCACGTAGAATGGAAATAATAAAATAATCAAAATAAAACATAAAATTTTCTTTTATTATACAAAAATAATAATGAATTTATTATGTTTTATTTTATTATTAAAATAATAAAAATTTAATAAAAATAAAGCATAATAAAATAATAATAAAGTAAGTATTTTATGATACGTTTGAAATTTTTTTTCTACGTGACTTTACCGAACGAACCAAGAAGATGACACGCAGCTTGCACGCTACCAACGACACTAGGACCCTCTCGATGCTACAGAGACATCAGCGCACCTGGTCGCGTGCTCACGCCACTTAATATGTTCAATTCTCCCATGTTTAGGTCGCCGGATCGATGCCCGCCTCCTCCACGGGGAATATTTTTTTAAATAAAATTTTAAATGTAACGTCCATCGTTATTGTTGGGGACATGTTCACATTGGTGAAACAGCTTTAGAAGACGATGACCTCTCGTCGCCCTCGATTTTGAATTAAGATTTGCAGTTTACTAAACCCGCATCTTAGTTGATGTAAAAGTGCGGCGCGAGTTGCTCGCTGCGCTGAAGACTCCCGCCTCTGGGCGGCAGGCGGCGCTCGTGAGAACGCGAGAGGCGCCAGCTGAGAGCTGCACCCCGAGGAAGCGTCTTGGCGGCTTGTTGTTGTTGTCGCAGTGAAACACGTTCATCACCTTCAGCGCAACGGGGTCTCTGCTCGTGAGTGTAAAAACGGAGTTTCCTTTTGAAAACTATTGTTTGCGTGGAGGATGCGGGATCGAACCCGCGACCTCCCGCGCGCTGAACGAGCAGCGCCCCCGTCTCAGCTGCTGCCCCAACACGAGGAGTGGAGCGAGATTTCGGTAAAATCACGTGGAAGAAAATAGATTTGATGATAAAAAAATATTAAACTCTTTAATTCCTGCAGTAATCAGCTCGGATGGTAGAGCGCTCGCTTATTGAACAAAAACAATATTTATAAAATGTTTATATCGAGCCTGTCTCTAAGATGCGGGTTCTTACTTTGATGCAAAGTCGTCCAGATGATGATGATGATCGCCGCGATGATGTAACAATGTCGTACGGAACGGGGCCCAAGCGAATCGTATCGTCCGTTTGGCGATATTTGTACTTTTCATGCTCATCGTTACACAGTTTATTTTAAAACGAAACGTTATCAATCTACAGACTCGCTATTCCTGCCACGCGTCACTATCAGCCTGTGGGGGGTGGGGGGGTAGTGGAGGGATGGGGGGGGTAGATGGGGGGTCAGGTATGGGGGGAGGGCCAGTCACGTGATGGGGGAGGGGCAGTCACGTGATGGGGGAGGGCAGTCACGTGATAGGGGAGGGGCAGTCACGTGATGGGGGGAGGGGCAGTCACGTGATAGGGGGAGGGGCAGTCACGTGATGGGGGAGGGCAGTCACGTGATAGGGGAGGGGCAGTCACGTGATGGGGGAGGGACTACTTGTGGGGGGGGGGAGTTTGTTGGTGTGAGGGCGAGTGGAGGGAGCGGATTGAGGTGCGGAGCGAGAGAGACACAGAGAGAAGGCGAGTGGTGGTGATGGTGGTGATGGTGGTGGTGATGATGGTGATGATGGTGATGATGGTGTTGATGATGTAGTTAATGTTGTTGATGGTGGTGATTGTTGTTGATGATGTTGTTGTTGGTGGTGTTGTATGTGTTGGANTTATGAAATTTGATAAAAAAAAAAAAAAATTTCCGAAAAATGCGCAATTCGCATTACTTATGATAGTGTGTGTATTAATATGCATAAATTATGATAATGCGTGTGATTATATGCATAAATTATGATAATCGTAGTAATTTATGCGGAGGCTTGCGATTATGTTAATGTGTGCAGTTATGATAATTTGCTTAGTTTCGTTTATCCAGAGTTATCAATCAGGATAACACGATTATCATAGATTCATTTACCGATTATCCTAGTGTGTGTTATAATATTTTAGGTCTCCATTTTCATATCTCATCACAGGATACAGTTGTCAAGAATAAGACAGTTTTGCATGGACTTGGAAGGAACACTCGATATGCTTCTGGATTACAATTTTATTCTAACAAGCACGTGACATTCTATCATGCAGGTCAAACATGCGTCAATAATTCATGGGCAAGATTATGCAATTAACTAATATGAACGACAAAANCTTATGCAGTTGTGACATTATGCAATTATGCAATATGAATAACGAAACTCTTATGCATTTGACTAAAATGAATGAATAAACACTTATGCATTTGTGAAATTATGCATTTGCGANATTATGCAATATGAATAACCAAACTCTTATGCATTTGACTAAAATGAATGAATAAACTCTTATGCATTTAACGAACTGAATGACTAAAAACACTTCTATCAATTGTAACCTCTACTTTTCCTACCAGGCATCATTAGTTCGCCCATGTATTGATCACAATCGGCGACTGGTCGAGTTTGAAAACAAGCATGACACACTTCATATGGCGGTAATAAAGCACTTATTGTATCCCAGAGGCGAAAGTATATGTCAATAGATTCATCGGCAAGTCTAAAATCCTTTTAACGGAATGTTTGATACAATGGTGGGTGAGGGCGTGTGGCGCGAGAGCGAATCTGGCTCTGTTTTAATTAACTCTTCGGCGAGATTCTGGGACAAAGGAAACTGGTTTGACAAGATTTTCTCTGTGTTTTCTTGAGTCTGTATGTGGGGAGCGATACGACCTCTGTTGTTTGTGCGAGCGGCAGCTGAGACTTTCTCCGCTGTGAGGTGAGCGGCGGCGCTCGTTCAGAAGACTTTGACTCTTTTTCTCCACGGCGGGATGACGAGTCGGTTTGGGTTGATGCTGGTCGATCTGGGTGTCGCTCGTTGTCGCTCGGTGTCGCACGGTGGCGCAAAGTGGTGCACGGTGGCGCACGGTGGCGCAAGGTGGCGCAAGTTGGCGCTCGTTCAGCGATCTCCGCCTTTCCTGCGGGTTGTTCGCTGGTCGTCACTCTGACGAGGAGCGATGCTTCGTTCGTGGCAGGGTGGACGTTGGCGTCTTTGTTGGCTTCACTCGCAGCTCTGCGACTCAGGGTAGCGATTCTTCTCAGGTGGTGCAGACCTCGGCTTGTAGCTACGCGTCGCTACTCCGCGACCCTCGTCATTCTCAATGATGAAACTTCTTCGATCGTGGTGGAGCCGAAGATGGTCGTGGCCCGGAGATCTCTGGTGGGCCGTGGCCCGGAGATCTGTGAGATGTAGGCCGGAGCTCGTGAAGATCTGTGGTGGAGCCGAAGATGGGCTCGTAGCCCGGATGATATGTGTGTTGGAGCCGAAGCCCGGACGATATCTGATGGGGCCAGAGCCCCTGACGAACTGTGATGGGGCCAGAGCCCCTGACGATCTGTGTTGTATGGATTTTCCTTCGGTTTATATCGGAAACTTCCACTCGGCTTCCCGAGTTGTTCAAAGGCTGTGTCATAAAACCTTCCTGTGGGCTGAACCATCTGCGTCCGTGTGTGTGTCCGTCCGTGTGTTTCGCGTGCGTGTTTGTCCGTGTTGTGGGGAGACAAAGGCGGTTGTTTCCACGGTGGAGCACCCGGCGCATGCGCTTATTTATTCGAAGACGTGTTAATTTCCTTTGAGCCATTGCCCCTTTATGGGTGTCATTTCCTAGCTTGGTGCCTGTGTGTGGAGATCCTCTCGGAAAGACAAAGGCGGCCGTGTTGCTCGCTTCCCATGGGTGTTGTGTTTGGTTAATTTTGAGAGCCTTCTCCGCCCTTGATTCCTCTTCTACTTTAATTCCGTACTTATTATTTGACTTCTTGTGATTATTTAATCTGATATCCCGGCTTATCTTTGTTCAGAATATAATTATCTCTTACTCCATGGTGCCTGGTTCTGTGGTTTTTTTTTAACAAAACGATGTCCTGCTGACCCCCCCCCGCCTGCAATTCCCCCCTCCCTTGTTCCTCTTGTGTGAATTTAGGGGAGTTTTTATTACCTTATTGCCCCCCCTTTCATGTCCTCTTTCCTTTGAAATGAGGTGTGCGCGCATCTGTGGTAGTGTGGGGGCCTCTGTGGAAGTGTGGGGCGTGTTCGTTCCCACGTGGCCGCGTCTATTAAAAAAANCGATATTATCTATGTTGGCAGAATAATTCTTAAAAAAAANTAATATAAAAAAAAATAAAAAGGGGTACATACACAACAGTCCGCCCGTTTGAAAATTATCAGGGGTCGATTTGGCCACTGGCGAATTTTCAAACAAAGTAATGCCCCCTTTTTATGTCATGCATCCCATCAGCCGCCCTTACTCTCGGCGGTTATTTCTTACGACGCGCGTGCACGTATTACAATCTTAACCTGGTTACATCTGAAATAAGCAAAGAAAATAACAACACGTTAACATTGATATTGCGTTACATCGGTTCTCATACATCATAACTCCGGCGAATATTCATTTTTGTTTTTGTTAAATCCTGGTTACATTTGAATTAAGCAAAGAAAATAACAACACGTTAACATCGATATTGCGTTACATCGGTTCTCATGCATCATAACTCTGACGAACATTCATTTTTGTTTTTGTTAAATCCTGGGAAACGCTAGGTAGCGGTTTCGAACGCATTTATGCGTTACCTTCCTCATGTTGCCTGGTTTACCACTTATCACTTTGATAATTTGATCACGGTTTTCGGGTTCGTTTTTGTAGTTTCCTCTCTCACTCTCTCGCGTCGTGGGAGGTGTGGTGAAAAATTGTGCTGCACGTAACCAGAATTCGCGCACACGACCCACTTTGACACTTGGTTCGTGGCATTCGCTCTCTCTGCGATTACATGCACATTTGCCGAGTCAGTGTGTCGATTTAATTCTGTCCTTCGTAATGTTGCCCTCTTTGTTTTTACGAGTGTGTTGGATTTCAACACCATTCCCGATACGTCATGGACATTCGTCTCCATTTTAGCACTCCGATCCACATAATTTTTGGTTTCCCTTGGATATTTTCCATTCAAAGGCTCACGCCTGCGCTCCTCAGGGCGTGTCTCTGTGTCTCTCTTTGTCTCTGCTGTCTGCTATCCACCGTCCGATCACTCTTCCATTCAGCCCTGTCACTTGCAGCCTGCTCAGGGTTTAACACCTCGGCGGGTGGGGCGCGTGTTGGCCGCTCGCTCGCACTCACTGTGGATGGTTCATCACGTATTTGGACCGCATTCTGTGTTATTCCTCTATTCCCTCCTGGTATAGCCGGTGGAGGAATTGGTCGGAATTGGATCGATTGTGTTTGACCTCCCATCCTGCGATTCTCCTGAATGTTCGCATCCATACCTCCGCGGTCTGTGTAACACCTTCCCGCTAGTGGTTATCTTCCCATCTCTGTGCGTAATTTGAACCTTGCGTGTGTCGTGGGATGGGGTGTTGATATGGTTCTGCTCTGAACCTCTCCCACCTGCGATTCTCGTACATTTTAGCCCAGTATTTCTCCCATTTGGGTGCCAAATTTTTCCTGGATTGTTACCTCGCCATCTTTGTGGGTAATTTTGATCTTGTGTGTGTCGTGGCATGAGGTGTTGGTATGGTTCTATTCTGAACCTCCCCCTCCTGCGATTCTCCTGAATGTTCGGCTTTGTGCCGCTCTCATTCTCGTGCCAACCTCTCTCTGGTTATTTTGCCATGTGTGCGTGCGTTTTTGCTCTCCCTGCATGGTGGGACTGCTCGGTGATTTTTATTCCTCTCTGAGAGGCTGGGTTCCTTATCCCTCTCCCCGTGTTCTGGATCCGAATTATGATTCTTAGCTCTGTATAACCATGCCATGTACGCCTTGCTCTCTATGCGGCGTAAGGATGCGGTTTCTGGATTCAAAACCATTCTCACCCTTTCTGTAATCTCTGGGCTCAAGGATTCAAAAAACATAATTTTGAACATTTTATCTCCTTCGTGGTATTGATTCACATCGCTGCATAATACGCTCTTTTAAATTGGACGAGGTAGTCACGTGGATCTTGGTCCATGCCCTGGGTCATCGATTTTACAGCATAAAACCCCTCAGTGAGTGTCGAATATTCTCCAAACTTCCGAATCACTGCCAGGCTCAATTGTTTAAAATCATTTCTAACCTTGTGTGGTAGTGACTTTACCCATGGAATAGATTCTTTATGTAAGGTCCGTTTCAACAAACTCGCTTTTTCATCCCGTCTCCTCAGCCCTCTAATCATTGCCTCCTCTTCTACGGTTGCGATATGTGTGTGGATATCCATAGTCTTATTGTGGGGGTCAAAATCGGGAATTCTGACTAGAGCCTTGTCCATCAATTTAAGGGTTTTACTGGTGAAAAAGGAATCCGAAAGTTGATTGCCGACAGCGTCATCATCAAACAAGTTATCATCAGGCAATCTGTCACTTTGGTCTGTGCTGTGTCGCTTGTGTTTAAGTGGTGTGCATTTTCTGTGTGCGCGCCCAGTGCCGTGTGGCTCGTGTTGCCATTTCCCTTCAGTTTTTGCCTCTGCCCTTAGTGTACCATGTCCTGGCGATTTTACTTTAACATTTTCCTCCCTCTATCTGTGAAGTTGTCAGTCTCACATGTTTTTGTTTGCATATGTATCTCTCCATCCCTTCTCTCGAATTGTGAGGGTTTCCCTTTGTCAATGATTTTTTGTTCGATATCCAAAATTTTTGTGCGATTAGTCCCTGGACTCTGTCCACGTACCCAAGAGTGTGATTTAATGTTTCTTCCATATTTATTCTGTGGATCAACATCTGTGAGTTTCGCTGGTGTCGCGAGCACTGATTTCTCTCCCGTTTCCTTTCCAAATTTTCCCTCATTCCACAATCCCTGTCTGTATGCCTGTGTGAGAAGGCATGAGTCCTGTCCTGCCTTCTCTGCAGTTTTTGCATCGTGTTCGCCTTCGTTACATTTTATCCAGTCAATTAGTTTCCCCCGAGGTGTGTTCGTGTTATCGATACAGCTCCCTTCCCATATGTCTCCCTGACTGTACTGCTTTGTAACAGATTGGTCGGTACGTTTAAATACGAGCTCCCCGTATCCCGTAACCCATTCAAAAATTATTCTTAATCCTAGCATCTTAGGTATGGTGGAAGTTACTTTGACATTTCTTTTCAGAGTGCATATAAAACAATTATCTCACAGAGTGTAGTCAATTTGACTCGAGCTATCTGTTATTTTCCGATTCAGAGTGCGTACCTCTAACACCATTTATCAGAGGATGCAATTGGTTTGATACGATATTATCTTAATTCCACTGTCTCTGTTTTAACCTGCTATTCTGGGTTTTAACCTTAGAGGGCGTTTTTTGTTTTCCGCCCGTTCACAATTACCATGCAATGTTCGATCCTGATATTCTGGTTAACGCGAAGTGATTCATTCCATCATCCATGCAAAACACTGTCTGTGAGAGATCCCGGACGGGCCACCCATTATGTTGTATGTGTTGGTATTATGAAATTTGATAAAAATAATAAAAATTAATAATTTTCCGAAAAATGCGCAAATCGCATTAATTATGATAGTGTGTGTATTAATATGCATAAATTATGATAATGCATGTGATTATATGCATAAATTATGATAATCACGGAGATAATCGTAGTAATTTATGCGGAGGCTTGCGATTATGTTAATGTGTGCAGTTATGATAATTTGCTTAGTTTCGTTTATCCAGAGTTATCAATCAGGATAACACGATTATCATAGATTCATTTACCGATTATCCTAGTGTGTGTTATAATATTTTAGGTCTCCATTTTCATATCTCATCGCAGGATACAGCTCTTATGAATAAGATGGTTTTGCAGGACTTGGAAAGAACACTCGATATGCTTCTGGATAACAATTTTATTAAATTCTATTTTTAATAATCACTTATGCAATTAACTAATATGAACGACAAAAACTTATGCAGTTGTGACATTATGCAATATGAATATGAATAACGAAAACTCTTATGCATTTGACTAAAATGAATGAATAAACACTTATGCATTTAGCTAAATGAATAACTAAAATTCTTATGCATTTGCGATATTATGCATTAACTAATATGAATAACCAAAACTCTTATGCAATTACGAGATTATGCATTTGACTAAAATGAATGAATAAACACTTATGCATTTAACGAACTGAATGACTAAAAACACTTCTATCAATTGTAACCTCTACTTTTCCTACCAGGCATCATTAGTTCGCCCATGTATTGATCACAATCGGCGACTGGTCGAGTTTGAAACAAGCATGACACACTTCATATGGCGGTAATAAAAAGCACTTATTGTATCCCAGAGGCGAAAGTATATGTCAATAGATTCATCGGCAAGTCTAAAATCCTTTTTAACGGAATGTTTGATACAATGGTGGGTGAGGGCGTGTGGGCGCGAGAGCGAATCTGGCTCTGTTTTAATTAATTCTTCGGCGAGATTCTGGGACAAAGGAAACTGGTTTGACAAGATTTTCTCTGTGTTTTCTTGAGTCTGTATGTGGGGAGCGATACGACCTCTGTTGTTTGTGCGAGCGGCAGCTGAGACTTTCTCCGCTGTGAGGTGAGCGGCGGCGCTCGTTCAGAAGACTTTGACTCTTTTTCTCCACGGCGGGATGACGAGTCGGTTTGGGTTGATGCTGGTCGATCTGGGTGTCGCTCGTTGTCGCTCGGTGTCGCACGGTGGCGCACGGTGGCGCACGTTCAGCGCAAAGTGGTGCACGGTGGCGCAAGGTGGCGCAAGTTGGCGCTCGTTCAGCGATCTCCGCCTTTCCTGCGGGTTGTTCGCTGGTCGTCACTCTGACGAGGAGCGATGCTTCGTTCGTGGCAGGGTGGACGTTGGCGTCTTTGTTGGCTTCACTCGCAGCTCTGCGACTCAGGGTAGCGATTCTTCTCAGGTGGTGCAGACCTCGGCTTGTAGCTACGCGTCGCTACTCCGCGACCCTCGTCATTCTGAATGACAGGAGCTTCTTCGTTGGCGGCGACGAGGAGAGATGGTTGTCGCCTTGGAGAACTCTGGTGGGGCCTTAGCCCGGAGACGAGATGAGATGTAGGCCGGAGCTCGTGAAGATCTGTGGTGGAGCCGAAGATGGGCTCGTAGCCCGGATGATATCTCTGTTGGGGCCAAGCCCCGACGAACTGTGATGGAGGCCAGAGCCCCTGTCGATCTCTGATGGAGGCCAGAGCCCCTGTCGATCTGAGTTGTATGGATTTTCCTTCGGTTTATATCGGAAAATTCCACTCGGCTTCCCGAGTTGTTCAAAGCTGTGTCATAAAACCTTCCTGTGGGGGTGGACCATCTGCGTCCGTGTGTGTGTCCGTCCGTGTGTTTCGCGTGCGTGTTTGTCCGTGTTGTGGGGAGACAAAGGCGGTTGTTTCCACGGTGGGAGCACCCGGCGCATGCGCTTATTTATTCGAAGACGTGTTAATTTCCTTTGAGCCATTGCCCCCTTTATGGGTGTCATTTCCTAGCTTGGTGCCTGTGTGTGGAGATCCTCTCGGAAAGACAAAGGCGGCCGTGTTGCTCGCTTCCATGGGTGTTGTGTTTGGTTAATTTTGAGAGCCTTCTCCGCCCTTGATTCCTCTTCTACTTTAATTCCGTACTTATTATTTGACTTCTTGTGATTATTTAATCTGATATCCCGGCTTATCTTTGTTCAGAATATAATTATCTCTTACTCCATGGTGCCTGGTTCTGTGGTTTTTTTTTTTAACAAAACGATGTCCTGCTGACCCCCCCCCCCCGCCTGCGATTCCCCCCCTCCCTTGTTCCTCTTGTGTGAATTTAGGGGAGTTTTTATTACCTTATTGCCCCCCTTTCATGTCCTCTCTCCTTTGAAATGAGGTATGCGCGCATCTGTGGAAGTGTGGGGGCCTCTGTGGAAGTGTGGGGGCGTGTTCGTTCCCACGTGGCCGCGTCTATTAAAAAAAACGATATTATCTATGTTGGCAGAATAATTCTTAAAAAAAAANTTAATATTAAAAAAAATAAAAAGGGGTACATACACAACAGTGGTGATGTTGATGATGATGTTGTTGTTGGTGGTGATGATGGTGGTGATGGTGATTGTGGTGATGGTGATTGTGGTGTTGATGATGGTGTTGATGATGATGTTGTTGATGATGATGTAGTTAATGTTGTTGATGATGATGATGTTGATGATGATGTTGTTGATGATGTAGTTAATGTTGTTGATGATGTTGTTGATGTTGTTGTTGGTGGTGATCACCACCCACGGTGCGCCCCGCGTGTTCACGCCGCTAGAACTGAGCTGCTCACCGGGTCGCGTCGTGCAAAGGGCGCCAAATTGTGGGGGAGGGGATTTTTTCCCTCTTCCTGTCAACGGGGTATTATTTATTTATTTGTTAATTTATTTTTTTGTCTTTTATTACATTTTTATATTTTACTAGCATAAGTACCCGGCGTTGCCCGGGTGAAAAATATATTTCTTAATAACCTTACATATATACACAGATGGGCTGCTACCCCCCCCCCGCGCTACAATAATACTGTCTAATCGCTATAATTCTATTATCTACCGACCCTATAATAGTAATTGCACACATTGGGGTGGGGGGGAGTGAAGAGGACGTGAAACTTTGATGAGTTTACCTCAGAGTCGCGTGTTAATGCGCATATTTTTAACGGGAATAAAAATGGCGTCCACCCCGCGGCGAATGCGTCGTTACCCGTTGCCAGCGGCAACCGCCGTGGAAAACCAAACGGACCAATCGCGTCTCGCACATCCCTCACATTTCGTTCAATGAAACTGCGTATGGTCCGGCGACACACACACACACAGACACACACACACACAGTCACACACCACACACACACACACACACACACACACACACACCACCACACCACACACACACAGACACACACACACACACACCACACCACACCACACACACACACCACACACACACAGACACACACACACACACACACACACACACACCACACACACACACACACACACACACACACACACACACACACACACACACACACACACACNCACACACACACAGACACACAGACACACACACACACACACACACACAGACACACACACACACACACACACACACACACACACACACACACACACAGACAAATAGACACACAGACAAACAGACACACACACAGACAGACACACACACAGACACACACACACACAGACAAACACACACACACACACAGACACACAGACAGACAGACAGATTTGCGATTTTATATATATAGACTAGCTGTACTACCCGGCTTCGCCCGGGACTTGTATCCACCACGGCCGGCCGCCTTTGTCTCCCCAGTGGCGATGTTAATACGCCACACCAGTTACTCGTTTGAGGCTGAGTCGACCTAGGGGAGGTTCAAATAATCTTGACCGGTGGTGGCCATGAGCGGGAATCGAACTGGGTTCGCCGGGTTGGTAGCGCAGCGTAGCGTTAACCACTACACCCACCGCTCCTCACACACACAGACGCACAGACACACACACAGACACACACACAGACACACGCAGACACACACAGACAGACACAGACAGACACACAGACACACAGACAG
Source organism: Lethenteron camtschaticum (assembly GCA_018977245.1). NCBI lineage: Eukaryota > Metazoa > Chordata > Hyperoartia > Petromyzontiformes > Petromyzontidae > Lethenteron > Lethenteron camtschaticum. The sequence continues at coordinate 42,207 of WFAB01001883.1, read as the reverse complement.
CACGCTAACCACTACACTACCGCTCCCACACACCACACACGCACACACACAGACACACACACAGACACACACACAGACACCCACACACAGACACACACACAGACACACACACAGGCAGCACGCTAAGCACTACACTACCGTTCCCCCTACACACCACACACGCACAGACACACACACAGACACACACACACAGACACACAGACAGACACACACACACAGACACACAGACAGCACGCTAACCACTACACTACCGCTCCCCACACACACACACGCACACACACAGACACACACACAGACACACACACACACAGGCAGCACGCTAAGCACTACACTACCGTCCCCCTACACAACACACGCGCACACACACAGACACACACACAGACACACACACAGACACACAGACAGACACACACACACAGACACACACACAGACACACACAGACACACACACACAGACACACACACAGACACACACACAGACCACACACACNGACACACACACACAGACACACACACAGACACACACAGGCAGCACGCTAAGCACTACACTACCGTTCCCCTACACACACACACGCACACACACAGACACACACACAGACACACACACACAGACACACAGACAGACACACACACACAGACACACAGACAGCACGCTAACACTACACTACCGCTCCCCACACACCACACACGCACACACACAGACACACACACAGACACACACACACACAGGCAGCACGCTAAGCACTACACTACCGTTCCCCCTACACAACACACACGACACACACACACACAGACACACAGACAGACACACACACAGACACACAGACAGCACGCTAACCACTACACTACCGCTCCCACACACACACACGCACACACACAGACACACACACAGACACACACACACAGGCAGCACGATAAGCACTACACTACCGTTCCCCTACACAACACACACAGACAGACACACACACAGACACACACACAGACAAATAGACACACAGACAAACAGACACACACACAGACAGACACACACACAGACACACACACACACAGACAACAGACACACACACAGACACACACACAGACACACAGACAGACAGACAGATTTGCGATTTTATATATATAGATTTATTTTCTTCTTGGTTCTTTCGGTAAAGTCACGTAGAAGGTAAATAATAAAATAATAAAATGGGTGCGTGGGGGGGGTAGTGGGGGGGGATATTGGGTGGTGATGATGAAGGTTGATCCATAGACAGACTCACAACACAGACCCATAGACTACAATGTTATCTCAATAGGAAGCGATTCAAACCGCTCTCCGTTTCTATCACAATCGATTCGCATGGTATCCCAATAGGAATCGATTCTATCCGCTCTAATCACTAGCTACATCGATTCCTACGTTATCCTAATGTGAATCCATTTCATTAGAACAAATCACCATCATCGATTCCCACGTAATCGAAAATGTATTCGATTCCATCTAGCACTCACCACCACTGTCAATTCCAATGCAGTCCCACTAGGGATCGATTCCATCGGCTCCATTTTTGACCACAATCGATTCGCTTGTTATCCCAATAGGAATCGATCCGAGTTTATTATTTGACCTTGAATCGATTTTCTCTGCACGTGACTTCGGCTGTCGCGTGGTGTGAGTGGGGAGTGGTGGTCCAGTGGTTAGCGCACTGTGTGTGAATGAGTGGTGGTGCAGTGGTTAGCGCACCGTGTGTGAGTGAGTGGTGGTGCAGTGGTTAGCGCACTGTGTGTGTGTGGGGGAGTGGTGGTGCAGTGGTTAGCGCACTGCGTGTGTGTGGGGAGATCCGGGCCCCGTGGTGTCGACGTTTCTCTATTTCCTCCTTCACGACGTTTGAATGACAACAACAAACAACGTGTCACTGTCGTCGTCGTCGTCATCATCACCAGCGTCTCGCGTGCCTCTCTCACAGACTCCCCGGCGATGTCGGCCTGCTCTTGGGCCGAAGCCTCGGGCTCGCCTAGCGGGGCTGCCGGGAGAGGCGCGCCTCGAGGCGGCCAGCGCAGTAGGCCGCAGGCGCCCTCCCCTCGCGTGCTCGTCGAGGAGAGCGACTGGGCGTGGTGGGTTCAGTGCGCGGCTGTTGGTCCCCACGTGACCACGTGACCACGCCGCTCGCCGCCGCCGCCGCGTGTTGGGGACCACTTAGTGGGGGGGGGCTGGTTCAGGTTTCACTGATTTAAGTGTAGTGTGTAGTGTAGTGTGTAGTGCAGTGTGTAGTAGTGTATAGTGTAGTGTAGTAGTAGTGTATAGTGTAGTGTGTAGTGCAGTGTGTAGTAGTGTATAGTGTAGTGTATAGTGTAGTGTAGTGTATAGTAGTGTAGTAGTAGTGTATAGTGTAGTGTATAGTATAAGTGTATAGTGTAGTGTATAGNGTAGTGTATAGTAGTGTAGTGTATNGTAGTGTAGTAGTGTAGTGTAGTATAATAGTACAGTGCTAGTGTATAGAGTAGTGTATAGTGTAGTGTGTAGTGTATATAGTAGTGTATAGTGTAGTGTAGTAGTGTATAGTGTAGTATATAGTAGTGTAGTGTGTAGTAGTGTATAGTGTAGTGTAGTATAATAGTACAGCACTAGTGTATAGTGTAGTGTATAGTGTAGTGTATAGTATAGTGTATAGTAGTATAGTGTATAGTGTAGTATACTAGTACAGCACTAGTGTATAGTGTAGTGTATAGTGTAGTGTATAGTGTAGTGTCGTGTATAGTAGTGTAGTGTATAGTGTACTAGTTCAGCACTAACCGGTGTGTTGGAGAGCCAAGCCACAACATTTACAATCGGAGTACGACGTTTCTCCAGTAGTTGCAACTGGCTTCATCAGGCGACAAGCCGGATTTGTGTGGGGAAATGCTGTTTCGTTTGTGTTAAATTTACCAAATCCGTTTTAATAATGATTTTGCGTGTGCCAGGAAATGAGAGTACCTGAAAAAAAGCTAAGGTTTTTTAAAATCCTTTATATTAAGTTCACTTGCTTGCGCGCTTACGACCGTGCAAATCTTTCGGTCGTTTTTAACCCACTTCCCGTGATCTAATCAAGCTGACATTTTGCACACAGACTCGTTGTGCGTGACAATTTATTTTCGTGAAAAAAATTTTGCAAATTTTACACTTTTTAGGTAATTTTTTTAAATATTAAATTACCAATTGCTTAATGGTGGCAGGCAATCATCTGACCCATAGGTGGCAGCCATCTCAAGCCAGAGGACGAGAGGACGCTAGCCGCCCGTTTCAAAGACCAATGTGGGCTGGGTTGTGGCGCATTGAACACGCATATAAAGGATTTATAGTGAAAAACTTAGTTTTTACGGTTAATTTTTTTAAATTCCCATTGTGATAAACACGAAATAGCCTGTGAAGTTAGGCCTAACCTCCTCCCCCTCCCTACAATCGCTGTTGGCCCACACGCACACACACACACTGCAGTGAGCAGGCAAGTGATTGCCAGAGGTGACTCGCGTATGTGACTTACTAATGCGTCCGGACACAGACGAGAGACGCACACATGCAGACTAAACGCGGCCACGCACAGCCACAAAGACCACACACACACCATGCAGATTACGTGCAGACACGCAGAGATTACACGGATGCGTAAAAACAAGATACAAAATACGTACTCGCAGACTAAATTAGACACGCACACCCACACACAAATACATGTCCATACAATTTGTATGTGCACATGTGTTTGAAATAGTGTAGTGTATAGTGTAGTATATAGTACAGCATAGTGTATAGTGTAGTGTATAGTGTAGTGTAGTGTATAGTAGTGTATAGTGTAGTGTATAGTGTAGTATACTAGTACAGCACTAGTGTATAGTGTAGTGTATAGTAGTGTAGTGTATAGTGTAGTGTGTAGTGTATAGTATAGTATGCTAGTACAGCACTAGTGTATAGTGTAGTGTATAGTGTAGTGTATAGTGTAGTGTATAGTAGTGTATAGTGTAGTGTATAGTATACTAGTACAGCACTAGTGATAGTGTAGTGTATAGTGTAGTGTATAGTAGTGTATAGTAGTGTATAGTGTAGTGGGTGGGAGCGGTGGCGCAGCTGTTAGCGCTACGCTGCGCTACGAACCTGGCGACCCGAGTTCAATTCCCCGCTTGCGGTCAACACCAGTGACGATTATTTGAACCAATCCTGGGCCTCCCTAGGTCGACTCGGCCTTAAATGAGCACCTGGTGCAGTGTGTAAACATCGCCACTGGTGTTGGCCACCCACCCCTCGTGTGCCGTGCCGGCCTTCATAGGTGCTCGCAAACAGCACTTGCCCCTACAGTCTGTACTGGCTATACGGGGATATTTGTCTTTGTGTATGTGCACACACACAAAACAAGATACGTCTGCCACCATAGCCCTCTTTAGTTTGTTGGGGAAAGTGCTGTTTGGGAACATCTATGAAGGCTGGTTGGGATGTAAGAGTTCTATGGATTGGATCACCTGAATGAGAAGAGTAGTGCGTTGATATTGAGATGTGGTTCCATTATGTTTCATACTAATCCAAACATATTTTCTTAAAGCGTTTTGGATGAAGGCAGGGAATTACTTTAAATGATGGCAGCGACTACATGTAATGATTGATGTTGGCAAACGTGGCGTCAGTTATATCAACAAATGTACATCAGCATTGGGAGCTGAAATTACCATGACATTGTGATGCAAATGTAATGGGTTCCGGAGACACTTGTAGAGGTAACTTCTTTATTACAATCCAATACTCCAACAGTCCTGATACTCTGTTACAGCCTAGGTACACAGCCTAGGTACATAGCCTAGGTACACAGCCTAGGTACACAGCCTAGATACACAGCCTAGGTACACAGCCTAGATACGCTACTCTGGCTACGTTCTGGTACTCGCCCTCACAAGGACGTAGAGCCGGGAGTTCCAGAGTCCCACCACTGGCCCTCACAGCGTCCCAGGGTCCTAAGCCGGCTGGCCGGTCTTGGTCTTGAGCTACAACTGGCCCCAATCGTCCAGGGAGCTGCCCTTTTATGCCTCGTCCCAACGAGGGTGGGGTTGTGTGCGCCCCCAGGTATCCCACAGAGCACACAGCCCCCTGTTGGTGGCGCCAAGGGGCTTAACTGTCTGGGGTGCCTGGGATCCTAGCGCCTGGTGCCAAGGGGCTTAAGTGTCTGGGGTGCCTGGGATCCTAGTGCCTGGCGCCAAGGGGCTTAAGCATCTGGGGTGCCTGGGATCCTAGCGCCTGTTGCCAAGGGCTTAAGCGTCTGGGGTGCCTGGGATCCTAGTGCCTGGCGCCAAGGGCTTAAGCGTCTGGGGTGCCTGGGATCCAGCGCCTGGTGCCAAGGGGTTAAGTGTCTGGGGTGCCTGGGATCCTAGCGCCTGGCGCCAAGGGGCTTAAGTGTCTGGGGTGCCTGGGATCCTAGTGCCTGGCGCCAAGGGCTTAACTGTCTGGGGTGCCTGGGATCCTAGCGCCTGGCGCCAAGGGGCTTAACTGTCTGGGGTGCCTGGGATCCTAGCGCCTGGCGCCAAGGGGCTTAACTGTCTGGGGTGCCTGGGATCCTAGCGCCTGGTGCCAAGGGGCTTAAGTGTCTGGGGTGCCTGGGATCCTAGTGCCTGGCGCCAAGGGCTTAAGCGTCTGGGGTGCCTGGGATCCCAGCGCCTGGTGCCAAGGGGTTAAGTGTCTGGGTGCCTGGGATCCTAGCGCCTGGCGCCAAGGGGCTTAAGTGTCTGGGGTGCCTGGGATCCTAGTGCCTGGCGCCAAGGGGCTTAACTGTCTGGGGTGCCTGGGATCCTAGCGCCTGGCGCCAAGGGGCTTAACTGTCTGGGGTGCCTGGGATCCTAGCGCCTGGCGCCAAGGGCTTAACTGTCTGGGGTGCCTGGGATCCAGCGCCTGGCGCCAAAGGGCTTAACTGTCTGGGGTGCCTGGGATCCTAGCGCCTGGCGTCAAGGGGCTTAAGCATCTGGGGTGCCTGGGATCCAGCGCCTGGCGCCAAGGGGCTTAAGTGTCTGGGGTGCCTGGGATCCTAGTGCCTGGCGCCAAGGGCTTATCTGCCTAGGGTCCCAGAGCCCCAGCAGCCCCTCCCTCTTATGTCACGACACAAGGGCTGTGTTGGAAACTCTTCCTTTGTTGCCAATGTCTGCTCGTCTCCCTTGTGCTGTTGCATGTTCAGCCCCATCTGTTTGGACACGATAGAAGAGCCGTACATGACCAAGTGTGGCCACAGCTTCTGGTATGTGCGTGTCTGCTCGGAGGAGAATTGCTTCTGTTCCATCTTGCAAAACACTCGCAGACCAAGTTTCTCGCAACCCAAGGTTTTACTGTACTTTGTGTTGCATTCCATTTCTTTCCACCGTCCGGCGAATGCGCGACAATATTCGGTGATTGGTAAATTTTCCAATGATGCTGATGACGGTGATTGCCAATTTACTCGCCGTTGCATTTTGTCTGCGTTTCAGTTGCAAATGCATCCGTCGGAGTCTGGAGGAGAACAATAGCTGCCCAAAGTGCAGTTCCGCCATTAAGAATTCAAAGCAGATATATCCAAACTTCCTCTGTGAGTTGTTTTTTACTTATTTTCCATCCACCTGCATTTTTGCAAATTTTGTTTCACGGCAATGCAACACAGGCCTTCAACGATTGATGCTCTGCAAACCTCCTGGCTACCATCAAAGGTTTGTTCAAGTTCAAGTTCATGTATTAGGTGTAGCCATGTGAGCCATTCGGCTCTTGAATCGGGTGCAACTGCAACAAACAAAAAACAAAAACATGAACAAGAAAACATCTTAAAGTGAATATGTGACTGAGTACAAACAGAAAATCCAAGAAAAGACAGCAAAATATTGCAGAAAAAACACCGTACACCAACGCTGTGTGCAAAAATCCAGTGGGATGCAAGTCAAACAACAACAACAACAACCACAAGACAGCTTAGATTAAGGCCATCAGTCTAACTCTGTACTACAACAACACAAACATGGCTAAACCAATACACTTTTCGAAATCACCAAAATAAAGCCATGAAAGCAATGAAAAAGCAATCATAGGAACTGTGACGGAATTTTACACGAAGCCATCCAGATATACAAACACAGACGTAACTTCAACTAATAAAAGTAAATAAAAATAAAATAAAATCTTTTATTTTATTAACTTTATTAATTTTAATTTTTTACCTACGTGACTTTACCGAAAAAACCTAAGAATATGAATCCTTGCAGTCACGAAAGCTTCAAATCTAGAATAACTTCAACTGTGATGATGGGTACAAACTGAGTAATAATGGGAAAGATGTTATTAACCATGCAAAAAAGATTTAACGACACATATTTGGACCATCTTATTTAACAGGTACTATTCTACTTTACCGAGCGTTGACATCCCCAGCGTTTAACAGTACTCTCCTTTTTAAATCCTTTATATTAAGTTTGCTTGCTTGCTTGCGCGCTTACGACCGTGCAAATCTTTCGGTCGTTTTTTAACCCACTTCCCGTGATCCAATCGAGCTGACATTTTGCACACAGACTCGTTGTGCGTGACAATTTTTTTTTAGTGAAAATTTTTTTCCATAACTTTACACTTTTTAGGAAAAATTAATTATATTTAATTACCAATTGCTTAATGGTGGCAGGCAATCATCTGACCCATAGGTGGCAGCCATCTCAAGCCAGAGGATGAGAGGACTCTAGCCGCCACGCATATAAAGGATTTATAGTGAAAAACTTTGTTTTTACGGGTTAATTTTTTACCTACCTGACTTTACCTAAATAACCTAAGAGTATGATGCTCGCGTTGTTTAATATTTAACAGCTTTTTCCCCACACGCGTCTTTTCGCAGTGAACGAGCTGGTCCTGAAGCAGCGTCAGCGCTAGAGAATCGAATCGAGATGGAACAACCGGTGATTGGAGATGTGCAGGGAAAAACATCACTGGCACATTTTATAGTAATATGTTTTTACCCTTTCAACTGGTACAAAAACTGTCACCTTTGTACCAGTTGAAAGGGTAAAAACCTATTACTAGATTTGCCACTGGTAAAGGAGATGTCTCATAGTGTAAATGCTTACGCCGAGCTCTCAATACTCTGATAGTGCATTGTCTTTGAGTTGTACGCCTTTTGGCGTCATCTGGTCCAACACCAATGGAGACTGGGCTCTAAGAAAAGCTGTCTCGGGTGTGGACCAATCAACTTCAAGGACAGTGCATATCATCATCAGAGTTGTGTCTTTCTGTTTGCATTTTGACTGCTTGTGTTGTGGTTATTGCACACATGATGCCTTGTATAAAGGTGTCAGTTTTGTACCAGTTGAAAGGGTAAAACCCTATCACTATATTTTGCCACTGCTAAAGGAGATGTGGCCAGATCGCTACTGAGAAAGAGGTATGTAGCTCAGTGGACCTTAGCTGGCCAAACTAAAATGTAACATTTTTGTTAAATAGTCCTCTACATGGCCCACGGTTGGAGGTTACTGGCCGAAGACGCGCCGTGCGCTACGGTCTGTTGGTGTCGCGTGGACAACGCAATGAACTTTGCTGAAAGTTCAAGTTCATTGATTAGGTGTAGCCCTGTGAGCCATTCGGCTCTTGAATCGGGTGCAACCGCAACAAACAACAAAAACATGAACAAGAAAACATCTTAAAGTGACTTTGTGACTAAGTGCAAACAGAAAATCCAAGAAAAGACGGCAAAATATTGTAGAAAAACACCGTACACCGATCCCAGTGGGATGCAAGTCAAACAACAACAATAACCACCACCAGACAACTTAGATTAAGGCCATCAGTCTTTCTCTGTACTACAACAACACAAACATGGCCAAACCAGTAAACTTTTCGAAATCACCAAAATAAAGCAATGAAACAGTGATCACATAGGAACTGTGATGGAATTTTCACAATAAACGACAAACAACATGTACTACCAGAACCCTGCTGAGACGACTCCCGGCAAGTGCTTTTCGCACTTCACGGAGGTGACCGGCCACGTCTCTTGATCACCGTGTCACGTGACCCTTCACCCTGCCGCCCCCCCCCCCCCCTCTTCCTCACAGAGCGTCCATCAGCGGCAGACTATCCAGGAGTTGCTGGCGCTGGACCGAGATGGCTTGGAGCTGGCCGACGTGAACCGCATTCTGGAGCTGCTCACTCAGAAGAAGATGCAGCTGGAAGCGGTGAGTTGGCGTTGTTTGTGACGGCGGCGTCAGGAGCAGTGCGGTGCCGCAGAGCTCGCTTGTCGAGAGGGCTTTCCCCCTTTTTTCTGGCAACAAAACTGATGAACACCATATGAGACTGGGCTCTAAAGAAAGCTGTCTCTGGTGTGGACCAATCAGTTTCAAGGACAACGCATAAATGATCAGAGTATTGTTTTTTGTTTGCATTTGACTGCAAGTATTGTGGTTAATGTAAACATGATTCAATCTTAATTTTGGAGCTTTCGTGACTGCAGGAATTATTCTTTGGTTCTTTCGGTTAAGTCATGTCTAAAGATAAATAGTAAATTAAATAATGGCATATTACGACGCTTCGATTGCAACCAGGGCGGTTTCTTCATTAGGGCGATTGGGCGACGCACCACCAATCTCATTCAACCACAGAGTCACGCTAGCCGTCACTGTGCCTCTGGATATAGTCCAATCAGCGTCATGTCACGTTCTGTGGAGTACCGCCTCTTTTTGGGCGATTTCACTTGTGTTGCTTCCGAAACGTCGTGATTTTTTATTTTATTTTGTTTTATTTTACTTTTATTAATTTACATTTTTTACCTACGTGACTTTACCGAAAAAACCTAAGAATATAGTATTCATCCAAGCTACCAAGATCTGGACCAGTTTTTACCTGCCGGGTCTTAGTCATCAGTCAGTCTTGTTCAATAAACCCCGCTGGGCTAAGCGCTGACGTTAGGTGTTTGCGATCAGCACGGCACTCCGCAAGCCTGCAGGCCTAACTGGGGAATCTCTGTTTGTGTGTCCGTGCGATCTGCAAGACTCCACCTTTGCTCGCACCGGTGACAGTGGCCAAGTCGCCTTCCAAGGGAGGCATCCCAAGCCCCTTACCACGGGGAGGTCGTGAAGAAAAAGCGAAAAGTTTTGCATCTGTCGGACTCCGAGGGCTCGGACAGCATGGATTTCATGGTGAGTAATGCGACTGCTTTGATTGAAATTCTTTGGACGATGCAATGGGACTCGATCCACTCTCGTAGGGACAAAGCGGCTCGCTTGAGCGCTAGGGATGATTGGGTCATGTGTGGATGTTCACGCTGGATAGAAGCATTCTCCTAATGTGCGGTGCGCTGTGAAACTCAGAGCTCGACCAACTGGAGGGAGAGTTTTTCCCAGATAATTAAATAATTGCTGTAATCTAACAAACTATGTCATTGTAATCTAAGCCATTCATTTGACAATAACATTAAAAAAAATTAACAATTTAAAAACTAAAATCACTTCTGCAGTTCAATGCGAGTCTCCATCACCATCAATCAGATTCAAAGGGTCACTGGATGTGGGAAGGTAGATAGACATCTTGACGAGCTTGGAGCATTTGTTCAATGAACGTAGGATGAATGTGCCAGAGACGGAGAGTGCTCACAAAGCATGCCCGTGACCAAGGGACGGGTTTCTGAATTCCCAAAATAAAAAAATGCAAATGTAGATTTGCTCGTACAATGCACTCGTATTCCGGCAAGGCCGAATAAATGTTTTAAATTGCAGGATCTTTGCGTGATTTTGTTTCATTGATATTCACGTTTATACGTTAGGTCGACGAAGAGCTGCTAGCAAGTGTGTCGGGCGTGATGACTGAAAAGGCCAGGGCAGCAGGCAAGATGAGATCTGCCATCGTTGTCACGCATGTCAAGACGGTGAGTGCACCAGACTCGCAGTGCCGTTTGATCTCCCGGCGCGGCAGGTTAAACAATGCTGATGATGATGATGATGTCACGCACTTTTTTCTCTTACTCCAAAATATCATTGTTGCTCTTCAACAATCTTTCACGTGGTGAGCCGCTTCGTAGAGCTGCTCGCGCTTGTGGCCGGGACGCTTCTGTGAGAGAAGCTGATGGTTTAGTGGGCCTTGCCTGGTAAGATAAACATCTACTTCAAGGACGGTGCATACATTATCAGAGTTGTGTTTTTTGTTTGCATTCCGACTGCAGGTATTGTGGTCTATGCAAACATGACTCCTTATAAATGAGGTTCCAATGGTGTAAATGCTTACCCGAGCTCTCATACTCTGATGGTGCATTGTCTTTGAGTTGTGCGCCTTTTGGCGTCATCTGGTCCAACACCATGTGAGACTAGGCTCTAAGGAAAGCTGTCTCAGGTGTGGACCAATCAACTTCAAGGACAGTGCATGCATTATCAGAGTTGTGTTTTTTGTTTGCATTCCGACTGCAGGTATTGTGGTCTATGCAAACATGGCTCCTCGTAAAAAAGGTGTCAGTTTTGTTGCCAGATAAAAGGGTAAAAAAAACAATTAAGAAAAAAATGGTTTAGGTTTTTTTTATTTAAAAAAAAAACGTTTTACCTTCCCTACACTTTGCGCTCCTATTGTGTTTTGTATTGTTTGTTGTTGTGAAATGTGAACGACCTCACCTGGCATACAGGAGGTCTCCCCGTGGTCGCGTGGATTTTTCTCCAGGTTCTCCGATTTTCCCCTCCACGTTGACAAACACGCTCTCAGAGTGTTTGGCTGCTGTACATGTCCACGTGATAGGCCACTTGGTTGAGCTGTCATTTGTGACCAGTACACTTCTGAACAAGAGCTATACAGCTCAGTGGGCCTCACCTGGTCATATAAAAATACAAAGTTAATAGTACTGGACATCTGTGAAAACAGCTTCATATCTCATCGCATTCCTCCAGTATCAATACATCTTCTCATTCTCTATAAATGGGCGCACCGTTTCATTGCTCGCCTGCTTGTGTGTGCTGGGGTCAAGTTGCGGGTGTATTCCACCATCCTCCAAGACGCCGTGTACAGCGGTCACCCTCTGTAGAACTCCCACCAGAGCTCCTTCTGCCTGCAGTGACGTGACTTCTTCTCTTTCCCACGTGTCTCGCTGCATTTCTTCTGGCGGTTGCTCTCATTCCCAGTCCGCGTGTAGCGGCATCAATGCAGTCACCTGATTGGTCACCCCACCCGTTCAAGCCGACTGTTTTGACCAATCTGCAATGAGCCCACTGATGAACGTAGATCTCAGACACGACGCAGGGTTGAGTCGGTGGGAGACTGCCGGGGACTGCCAGGCTTGGCCTACGAAGTGGTCAGGAGATGGCAGTGTAGCCATGGATTCTTGACTCTATCAGTGTGGAGCTTTTGAGTGCTCCCCCCCCCCCCCTCTTATGTAAATGCTGTTTAATGTTTACAATAACATTGTGTTCGTGTCAGATGTTTTGAGCCCTCGTTTTCACATTGACATTCTTGTTTTTGTGGCATTGAGACTGCATCGGCCACAATCATTCCACTTCCGGACGAAGACCTCCCCGCGCAATCGCCATCTCTCACGATCCACCGCAGGAGCCGTACACCTCGTCACGAGAGACGAACACCAAGCCATGCTCACTTGAGCAGGAGGACCACTTTAGACTCTTGACGATGCCCAATTGTCTTCGATGTGTTCATTTGTTACAGGCGATTGAGATCTCAAGAAAAACCACGTTGACAGCAAAGATCAAACAAGGGAAGATGGTCTCTGCATCACCTTCCATCAAGCTTCCTGCAAAACGGCGACACTCACCCTTTGAGTGGTTTGAGGGTCCAGATGTCGACACCACTTCTGAATCTGAGGATTAAAAGAGAATCGGAGTTTGTTTTGAGCGACGTTGTTTACGTTCCATTGTTCTTGGCGAAATGGTAGCCAGGGTGGAGACTTTTAGCCACCGCAGTTAAAATGTTTTGGGTGTTCAGTTTTAAGTCGCTGCTTTTCATCAATTTTCAGAGAGGAGGTGGGGGGTGGACACTTTCGCCGTTAACACTGGTCAACAACACAACGTGTTTTTCTGGCCTGGACTTTTGCAGCTGTTCTAGACTAATTTCAGGGTGCGATTCCAAATCTGATCTCAGATTTGCTCAATCACATCTCATTTTTAAATCCTTTATATTAAGTTTGCTTGCTTGCTTAGGACCGTGCAATCTTTCGGTCGTTTTTTAACCCACTTCCGTGATCCAATCGAGCTGACATTTTGCACACAGACTCGTTGTGCGTGACAATGCATTTTCCTGAAAAAAAATTCCTAAATTTTACACTGTTTAGGGAAAATTTAAATATTTAATTACCAATTGTTTAATGGTGGCAGACAATCATCTGACCCATAGGTGGCAGCCATCTCAAGCCAGAGGACGAGAGGACTCTAGCCGCCCCGATGCCACGCATATAAAGGATTTATAGTGAAAAACTTTGTTTTTACGGGTTAATTTTTATGCTATCGGCATACCCCATTTTCATTGATTTTACCCGAAATTAACTCTGTCACTTATGATTGCAAGTTGTTGAGAGTCAGTGACTGCTTTAGTGTTAAAATATGGTGCTGTATTTTTAGGATAGTGTGTTTATAATATCATTTTATGTAGATATCCACATTTATTTAATATTTTTCTTCTGCAGTTTTTATTGAAAATGCAATCTTTGATATCTCAAAAACATTTGATTGCATTTTGATTGTAAAGTGAACGTTCATTGTTTCTGTTCGTTGCGTGTACACTCAAATTAAAGCGCTTAAAATCGCAAGCAACTCCGTGCTTTTTTTGTATTCAACGTAAGGAAATACACTCGGAAAGGTTGTGAGTTTGCGAAATCCGTCGCGGGTACCAACTCAGCCCCTTCACCCATTGTGAACATCATCGCCACTGTCGGAGGTCAATCGTGGTTCCGTCCTAATAGCTTCAATAAGTATAACCCGTAAAAACAAAGTTTTTCACTATAAATCCTTTATATGCGTGGCGGCTAGAGTCCTCTCGTCCTCTGGCTTGAGATGGCTGCCACCTATGGTCAGATGATTGTCTGCCAGTATTAAACAATTGGTAATTAAATATTTAATTTGTTTTCCCTAAAAGTGTAAAATTTAGGAAAAATTTTTCACGAACATAAATTGTCACGCACAACGAATCTGTGTGCAAAATGTCAGCTCGATTGGATCACGGGAAGTGGGTTAAAAAACGACCGAAAGGTTTGCACGGTCGTAAGCGCGCAAGCAAGCGAACTTAATATAAAGGATTTAAAAAGCCGAAGAGTCTTCGCCAACATTGTCAACGCGCGTCCGGAATCTTCTACAGGTACAGGTCTCCAGAGGCCGGAGGCAGCACGTTCTCCTGTGCTGTTGTTGCAAAGTCTCAGAAGTGTTCACTTGTTTTTGAAGCCCCCCCCCCCCCCCCTGTATTCACAACAGCATAAGAGAGACGGGGAGGATGACTGTGCGTGTACATGCACGCTATTGAGTGGCAAACTTTCACGCGACTGGCAAAAACCAGGACTTGCCAAGTCACGTTTCTGCGAAGACTTGGAGATATCCACGGGAGCTGACCTCCATAAGAGGATGATCTTGGGGNCAAACTCGCGTCGTAAAGAATTACAAATGATAACCGTGGCAATCTAGTGATATCAATTTAATGAAATGAAATGCATCAATGCAGGGATATTACATCAAAGCAAGGACAGGTGGCAACCTCGCGTCTTAAAACAAAAATACTGTAAAAATCACACGTTTTGAAAATATAGTGGCGTCACTTAAATGAAATTCGATATGACGTCAGCGCGGGGAGTCGTGACATCGGTTCACGGTGACCTTGGCGTCTTTGTTCATTTGCTCACTAGACGGGATTCGAAGCCGTGTCCTTCACGTGTCAAGGGTGACCCACCCTTCCTGTCCTGTCCCCTCGGCAATGCCGCCTCCACAGGGACAACCAACCCCTCTATCCCTAATGAACATCTGTTGCATCACCCAATTCCTGACCCCCCACCCCTGCCCCAGCTTGTGCCCGATGTAGTACAGGGACTACCTCTACTTACAAACATTCGACTTGGGAACTTTCAGAGATACGTGCAAACCTGTCCGTATGTCCGTTACCGCAGTTCAACGATGCGATTGCCCATCACAAGTTGATTTGTGCAGAGATGAAGAGAACAACTGTGCAGACATCTCTTAGTAGGTATTTCAAGAGAATAGAGAGGAAACACGTGCCAAGGGAATTAGCATCTACATCTGCAGAACGTGAAGAACCAGTGGCATCTACATCTGCAGAACGTGAAGAACAGTGACATTGCATAGCGTGAAGAACAGTGGCATCTACATCTGCGAACGTGAAGAAACAGTGGCTTCTACATCTGCAGAACATGAAGAAATAGTGGCTTCTACATCTGCAGAACGTGAAGAATCGGTGGCATCTGCAGAACGTGAAGAACCAGTGGCATCTACATCTGCAGAGCGTGAAGAACCAGTGGCATCTACATCTGCAGACGTGAACAATCAGTGGCATCTGCAGAACGTGAAGAACCAGTGGCATCTACATCTGCAGAACGTGAAGAACCAGTGGCATTACATCTGCAGAACGTGAAGAATCAGTGGCATCTACATCTGCAGAACGTGAAGAACAGTGGCATCTACATCTGCAGAACGTGAAGAACAGTGGCATCTACATCTACAAACGTGAAGAACCAGTGGCATCTACATCTGTAGAACGTGAAGAACCAGTGTCATCTACATCTGCAGAACGTGAAGAACCAGTGGCATCTACATCTGCAGAGCGTGAAGAACCAGTGGCACCTGCAGAACGTGAAGAACCAGTGGCTTCTACATCTACAGAACGTGAAGTATCAGTGGCACTGCAGAATGTGAAGAACCAGTGGCATATACATCTGTAGAACATGAAGAACAGAGGCATACATCTGCAGAACGTGAAGAACCAGTGGCATCTACAGAACGTGAAGAACCAGTGGCATCTACATCTGTAGAACGTGAAGAATCAGAGGCATCTACATCTGTAGAACGTGAAGAACAGTAGCATCTACATCTGCAGAACGTGAAGAACCAGTGGCTTCTACATCTGCAGAACATGAAGAACCAGTGGCATCTGCAGATCATGAAAACCAGTGGCATCTACATCTGCAGAACGTGAAGTATCAGTGGCATCCACAGAACGTGAAGAACCAGTGGCATCTGCAGAACGTGAAGAACCAGAGGCTTCTACATCTGCAGAACATGAAGAACCAGTGGCATATGCAGAACGTGAAGAACCAGTGGCATCTACATCTGTACAACGTGAAGAACCAGTGGCATCTACAGAACGTGAAAACCATTGGCATCTACATCTGTAGAACGTGAAGAATCAGAGGCATCTACATCTGTAGAACGTGAAGAACCAGTGGCATCTACAGAACGTGAAGAACCATTGGCATCTACATCTGTAGAACGTGAAGAATCAGAGACATATACATCTGCAGAACGTGAAGAACCAGTGGCATCTACAGAACGTGAAGAACAAGTGGCATCTACATCTGCAGAACGTGAAGAACCAGTGGCATCTACATCTGTAGAACGTGAAGAACCAGAGGCATATACATCTGCGGAGCGTGAAGAATCAGTGGCATCTACATCTGCAGAACGTGAAGAACCAGTGGCATCTACACCTGTAGAACGTGAAGAACCAGTGGCATCTGCAGAACGTGAAAAACCAGTGGCATCTACATCTGCAAACGTGAAGTATCAGTGGCATCTACAGAACGTGAAGAACCAGTGGCATCTACATATGCAGAACGTGAAGAATCAGAGACATCTGCAGAACGTGAAGAACCAGTGGCATCTACATCTGCAGAACGTGAAGAACCAGTGGCATCTACATCTGCAGAACGTGAAGAACCAGTGGCATCTACATCTGTAGAACGTGAAGAACCAGTGGCATCTACAGAACGTGAAGAACCAGTGGCATCTACATCTGCAGAACGTGAAGAACCAGTGGCATCTACACTGTAGAACGTGAAGAACCAATGGCGTCCACATCTGTAGAACGTGAAGAACCAGTGGCATCTGCAGAACGTGAAGAACCAGTGGATCTACATCTGTAGAACGTGAAGAACCAGTGGCATCTACAGAACGTGAAGAACCAGTGGCATCTACATCTGTAGAATGTGAAGAACCAGTGGCATCTACAGAATGTGAACCAGTGGCATCTACATCTGCAGAACGTGAAGAACCAGTGGCATCTACATCTGTAGAACGTGAAGAACCATGGCATCTGTAGAACGTGAAGAACCAGTGGCATCTACATCTGTAGAACGTGAAGAACCAGTGTCATCTACAGAACGTGAAGAACCAGTGGCATCTACATCTGCAGAACGTGAAGAACCAGTGGCATCTACATCTGCAGAACGTGAAGAACCATTGGCATCTACATCTGTAGAACGTGAAGAACCAGTGGCATCTACATCTGTAGAACGAGTGGCATCTACAGAACGTGAAGAACCAGTGGCATCTACAGAACGTGAAGAACCAGTGGCATCTACACCTGTAGAACGTGAAGAACCAATGGCGTCTACATCTGTAGAACGTGAAGAACCAGTGGCATCTACATCTGCAGAACGTGAAGAACCAGTGGGATCTACATCTGTAGAACGTGAAGAACCAGTGGCATCTACATCTGTAGAACGTGAAGAACCAGTGGCATCTACAGAATGTGAAGAACCAGTGGCATCTACAGAATGTGAAGAACCAGTGGCATCTACATCTGCAGAACGTGAAGAACCAGTGGCATCTACAGAACGTGAAGAACCAATGGCGTCTACATCTGTAGAACGTGAAGAACCAGTGGCATCTACATCTGTAGAACGTGAAGAACCAGTGCATCTACATCTGCAGAACGTGAAGAACCAGTGGCATCTACATCTGCAGAACGTGAAGAACCAGTGGCATCTACATCTGCAGAACGTGAAGAACCATGCATCTACATCTGCAGAACGTGAAGAACCAGTGGCATCTACAGAACGTGAAGAACCAGTGGCATCTACAGAACGTGAAGAACCAGTGGCATCTACACCGTAGAACGTGAAGAACCATGGCGTCTACATCTGTAGAACGTGAAGAACCAGTGGCATCTACATCTGTAGAACGTGAAGAACCAGTGTCATCTACAGAACGTGAAGAACCAGTGGCATCTACATCTGTAGAACGTGAAGAACCAGTGGCATCTACATCTGAGAACGTGAAGAACAGTGGCATCTACATCTGCAGAACGTGAAGAACCAGTGGCATCTACATCTGTAGAACGTGAAGAACCAGTGTCATCTACATCTGAGAACGTGAAGAACAGTGGCATCTACAGCTCTCTCCCTCCCTGCCCTTTTGTCTCTCCCCTTCTGCCCCCCTCTCCTCCCTGCCCCCTCTCCCTCCTGCCCCCTCTCCCCCCCTCTGCCCCCCTCTCTGCCCCCCCGTCTCTCCCCTCTCTGCCCCCTCTCTCCCTGCCCCCNTCTCCTCTCTGCCCCCCATCTCTCCCTCTCTGCCCCCCTTCTCTCCTCCTGTCCCCTCTCTCTCCCTCCTGCCCCCCGTCTCTCTCCCTCCCTGCCCCCTCTCCTCTCTGCCCCCCATCTCTCCCCTCTCTGCCCCCCATCTCTCTCTCTCTCTGCCCCCCATCTCCCTCCTCCCTGGGCCCCGTCTCTCTCCCTCCTTCCCAACTGAATCCCCTAACCTCTCGCTTATAAGTCGACGAAGGTTCGGCGCCCTCTGATGTCTCTCTCTCTCTTCCTGTCGTCCCCTTGCCTCCCCTTCTCTTTGCCGATCTCTCGCGACGTCTCTGCCCCTCCCCTCTTCTCGCCCCGTCTCTCTCGCTCCGTCCGAACCGGACCCCCCTAGCCTCTGCCTCAAGAACCGTTGAATGAAATTCCTCTGATGGTTGTCTCTCTCTCTCTTGCCGCGCTCCCCACGCCGCCTCGTCTCTGCGTCTCTCGCTCGCCGCGTCTCTGGCCCTCGACTCTTGCTGCGCCGTCTCTCTCTCCCCTCTTCCCCTCCCGCTCCCCGACTCCGCCCCGGTTCCGTGCCCCTCAGGCCGAGCTCCTGCCCCTCGCTGACCTTCACTGCCCCCCCCCCTTCGCTGCCCTCCCTCCGACCTCCCGCGCACAATTCCTTGGTCCCATCCCTCCCTCGCCTCGCTCCCGCACTTCTTCATGGAAGCTCTTCGTGGGACGCGTCTCCTCCGGGCGCCGTTCGGCCTCCTGCAAGCACCTTCTGCACGCACCTTCTGCACCGCCACTGCCAAAGACAAAGATCCCCCGTATAGCCTCTAACAGACTGTCGGGGGCAAGTGCTGTTAGCGAGTAGCAGCACTTATCAAGGCCGGCACTGTGGCACACGGGGGGTGGGTCACCACGATGCTTGTGCACACACCACACACACAGTCACACAAACACAGTCACACAACACACACAGTCACACACAGTCACACAACACACACAGTCACACACAGTCACACAAACACAGTCACACACCACACACACCCACACACAGTCACACACACACAGTCACACACAGTCACACACCACACACAGTCACACACAGTCACACACCACACACAGTACACACACACACCCACACACAGTCACACACAGTCACACACCACACAAACCCACCTTGGAATGACTTGTGCACGTGTACTGTAGCTGCTGCTGATGCTGCTACTGCAGCTGCTGCTGATGCTGCTGATGCTGCTGTGCTGCTGCTGCTACTGCTGCTGCTGCTGGAGAGACGTCGCTGCACCTTCGAAAGAGGCTGCTGCAACTTGCTGAATCCGCTCCCTGTTGAGCTGCACTACTGCAAGTTCAAGTTCATGTATTAGGTGTAGCCCTGTGAGCCATTCGGCTCTTGAATCGGGTACAACCGCAACAAACAAAAACATGAACAAAAAACATCTTAAAGTGACTATGTGACTGAGTGCAAACAGAAAATTCAAGAAAAGACAGCAAAATATTGCAGACAAAAAAATCACAGTTACACCAACTCTGTGTGCAAACATCCCAGCAGACAACAAATCGATTAACGAATGAAATCGGCTAACCCTATATATTATTGGTTCTTTCTGTTATAAAGTCACGTAAAGAGAAAAAATTATAATAAAATATTGAAAAAATGGCGTGTTTTGCTTTTATTATTTTCCATTTTTTTCTTATTTTTTATTTTCCATCGACGCGATTTTACCAAAAGAACCAAGAATATGAATTCCTGCAGTCACGAACGTTTTAAGTCAAAATTGATCCGCTAACCGTCAAGCAAGTGATCTGTTAATCAATTGCTGTTATAACCGTACCGGATTCAAGTAGCAGCAGCAGCAGAGACACGTGGCACCACTGCAGCTCCACGTGACAGCGCTGGCCACGCCCAGCGCGGGTCACGTGTCAGGAGGGGCGGGCTTAAGCACCACGTGGGCAGAGCCCCAGGTGTCATTGGCTGTCTGCGTGGTGTCGTCTATGGGTCTCTGTGTGGTGAGTCAAGTTCAAGTTCATGTATTAGGTAGAGCCCTGTGAGCCATTCGGTTCTTGAATCGGGTGCAAACTGAAAAANCAAAAAACATGAACAAAAAACATCTTAAAGTGACTATGTGCAAACTGAAAAAACAAACAAAAACAAANCATGAACAAAAAACATCTTAAAGTGACTATGTGACTGAGTGCAAACAGAAAATCCAAGAAAGACAGCAAAATATTGCAGAAAAAGTCACCGTGTACACCAACACTGTGTGCAAAATCCCAGTGGGATGCAAGTCAAACAACAACAACAACAACACAAGACAACTTAGAGTCGATGGGTCTCTATCAGTAGATTTGAAGCTTTCGTGACTGCAGGAGTAGGTTTTTCGGTAAAGTCACGTAGGAAAAATACAAATATATAAAANTAAAAAAAANTCACGACGTTTCGGAGGCAACACAACTTCCTTCATCAGGTGTAAAAAGNCACAAAAAAAACTGTACGTCGTGATTTATTATTTTTTTCTATTATTATTTACATTATTTTTATTATCTCTCTGTAGTCTATGGGTCTCTGTGACCCCCCCCNGTGAGGATCGTGAATCGAGGTCAGAATCGACCGACGGCTTGCAATCGAAGTCGATTCTAACGTAATCGCATGGAGGAATCGATCCACGGATCGATCCGACGACATCACCGTTAACCAAATCGCAATGGAGGTAGAAGCCAACAGCTTCCATCGAGTCGCGAAGTTGCCACCTCCTCTACCTCCTCTACCCTCTACTCCTCCCTCCTCTACCTCCTCAATTGCCTCGCGACATCAACGACCCTCCACAGCAAGCAGCGGAATCAGCAACAACGATCAACACCCGCCACTGAGGCCTACACCGCCATGCAGCCTGCGGCTCTGCCCAAGCCGCGTCGCATTCTGCGGGGGAGATTCAGGCGAGGGCGGTGGCTGCGGGAGGAGGAGAGGAGGATGAAGCGATGCAGTTGCTGACCATCGTAACCGGCGATCTCATCTCCGGCTACGTGGCTCACCTGACGCAGCAGACGGAGCAGCAGCAGCAGCCTGTGCAGCAGCAGCAGCAGGGGCTGCAGCAGCAGCTGCAGCAGTTGCAGGAGCAGCTCCCGGCGGTGCAGCAACATCTCTGCTGTCGCAGCAGCAGCAGCAGCAGTGGATGGAGAAGCTCTGGCAGCAGCAATTCCAGCACATGCAGCAGGTGCAGGAGCAGCTCCAGCAGGTGCAGCGGCAACAGGAGCTGTGCAGCAGCTGCAGCAGCAGGAGCAGCTCCTGGATGTGCAGCAGCAGCAGCAGCTGCAGGAGCTGCAGAAGAAGTATCAGCTCCAGGAGGTGCAGCTGATGCGTCGGTTCAAGCAGCTGCACAAATGCAGCAGGAGCATTTCCAGCAGTTGCAGCAGTTCAAGGAGTGGCAGGAGCTGCAGCGGCAGGCGGAAATACAGCGGCAGCTCCGGGAGGTGCGCTCGCTGCTCCAGACCTCCCGGCGGCTGGTGCGGATGCGTGTGGAGCTTCTGCAGGAGGCGCTCGACACCCGAGGAGACGCGTTGCTGGCGGAGTTCGAAGCCTCCATCCCAGACTTTGTGAGGCGCGCGGAGGAGCTGGCGAAGCAAGTGGACCCGCGCCGGCTGGTCATGACCCTGGCCTGGCAGGTTCTGACGCGGGGCCCATGAGCTGGGGCTGCGTGCTGTCCATGGTGGTGTTTTGCGCGCTGCTCGTCAAGAACCTGAGGGCCTCCGGTCGTCTGGGCGACTCGGAGGAGACTTGGCCCTTGACGGACGCGGTGGCCGCTGTGCTGTTGACCACACGCAAGACCTGGCTCATGGAACAGGGAGGCTGGGTGAGGGGTTACACACCGCACCATCAACACCACTGCGCCGGAACAGCGTGTTGGTAATTAAAGCCCATGGGCTGCACAAAATCGAGCAGCCTCCTACGTTGTTATTGAGTTGATCTCACCCATGTCCTCCAATCACTCCAGACCAGGTGCTAGCATNATGACCAACTCGGGCATTGAAGTCACCCAACAAGATGACTCTATCCCGAGGGGCCACTTTAGCCAGCACCTGTGACATGAGGTCATAGAAGGCATCTGACTCATCGGCCTTGCCTGCATCCCTCCACGGATGTTCGTCTTCGGTGGGGCATAAGTAACCACGACCACCGCTCCTCGCCTCCGGTTGATGGAAGGCGAGCCCAAAGTAGCCTGGGGCTTACAGATTCCCACACCTCACCGCCACACTCCCTCGCCCCCTTCATTCTTTTATTCAGAAGAAGAGCCACTCCCTGTTGTTTGGCATTCTCCTGCCCCAAGTAGAGGACTGTCCACCCCTCATGATGTCAGGAGCCAGAGCCGGTCCACCGGACCTCCTAAACACCACAGAGATCCAGGCGGTACCTGTCCAGCTCCCGACAGAGGAGTGGCAGCCTCTCCTCAGCAGTGAGAGCTCGAACATTCCACGCGTTCAACCAAAGTGTCTCACTACACAGTGTCTCGCCACCCAGTGTCTCACAAGCATTGTCTCACTACAGTGTCTCTGTACCAGTGTGTTACTACCCAGTGTCTCTCTACCCAGTGTCTCTGTACCAGTGTCTCACTACCCAGTGTCTCACTACCCAGTGTCTCTCTACCCATTGTCTCACTACCCAGTGTCTCTCTACCCATTGTCTCACTGCCCAGTGTCTACAGTGTCTCACTACCCAGTGTCTCACTACCCAGTGTCTAGCAGTGTCTCACTACCCAGTGTCTCACTACCCAGTGTCTGTACCAGTGACTCACCACCAGTGTCTCACTACCCAGTGTCTCACTACCCAGTGTCTCTCTACCCAGTGTCTCACTACCCAGTGTCTCACTACCCAGTGTCTCACTACCCAGTGTCTCTCTACCCAGTGTCTCACTACCCAGTGTCTCACTACCCAGTGACTCACCACCCAGTGTCTCACCATTAGTGTCTCACTAGCAGTGTCTCACTAGCAGTGTCTCACTACCCAGTGTTTCACTGCCCAGTGTCTCTCTACCCAGTGTCTGTACCCGTGACTCACCACCAGTGTCTCACTACCCATTGTCTCACTACCCAATGTCTCACTACCCAGTGACTCACCACCCAGTGTCTCTCTACCCAGTGACTCACCACCAGTATCAGATCAGAGAACAATGCCAAAAGGCGACCAGCACAAGAACAATGCCACGCGTATCAGCAGAGCATTTACAGCTCGGGGCTCTGAGCAGCAGCAGCAGCTGTGTGATGATGATGATGATGGTGGTGGTGGGGCTCTCTTTCCGTTCTGTTTCTCTGCTGCCACACAGGAGGGCTTCCTGCGAGCGTTCGGGCCGGGGACGCCCACCTAGGAGAGGAGCCGTAGACGCCGAGCTCCGACGGGCAGCGACAGTGAAGACGAGAAGAGAGACAGAGAGAGACAGAGACTTTGGACTTGTACACAACTTTTATTGCCGCCAGCAGCAACAGCACTGGAGGCGATTCCGATATGAAATACACAAAGTCACCAGCAAACAAACGAATGAACGCTGTAAATCCACACGCTGTGGCGCTAAATGCAGCGCAACACGAAATAAAAGTCACGTGGTTGTGGTGGTTGTGGTGGTGGTGGTCATCTCGCACGCCACGGTGACGAGAGAGCGCCTCAGAAGAGAGAGAACGGCCATCACCAAGCCATGTAATTTTTTTACTTTTCTCTTTACAAAAATGAGGCTTCCATGAACGTGTGGTCCGACCTCTGTCAGGCGTTGAACAGTAAAATAGTACAAGTCTTTAGAAAGTGCATCGTAATATCTGCATCGTTAATATTTTTAAACTTGAGGGAATGAATTTTTTGGCAGTGGCAATGAAATGCAAACATTGAAATAGCTCGGGGTTTGAATCGGATGAAAATTCAGAGGTATTAAAACGTGCTAACTACCAACCTAAATGTTCAAACAATTGTCGTGGAATACGTGTTGATTGTGTGCGTTTACACAATTTGACTTGAAGTCTTGAAAACTGGTTACACAGAAACAAAACTTACAGCCAAGAAATTGTGGTGACGTGTTGTTTTAAATTGCCTGAATTTCTGTAAAACACTTGTTTAAGTGACAATGTCAGACAGTTGTTGTCTTTGATCGTTCATAATGAATTTTGTGTGTTCAGCGTTACCGACGTAAGTCGTGATTTTTAAACGTAATCTTAACTTTTAATGGAACATAAATCTTAAGTAGTAGAGCTGTGTGAAAATATATAGCTGGATACTCGCAGTCGCCTCAAAAAAAGTAATTTTCATGTTCCGAGAAAAGGATTCTTTTGAAAGTGTTAGTTTTTTTCGGTAAAGTCACGTAGGTAAAAAATAAAATAAAAGATAAATAATAAAAAGTAGAAATCAAATATTTATTTTAAAATATGTATTTTATTTCTATTATTTCCAAATAAATAAATAATGCTGGAAATATGGAAATACTAGGAATAACATTTATTTTATATAATCTTATATCTATTGCTTTTGTATAATTATTTTATTTCTATTATTTATTTTTACCTACGTGTCTTTACCAGAAAAAACCTAAGAGTATGAATCCTTGCAGTCACGAAAGCTTCAAATCTAGAATGGATTATTTTTAAATCCGTTCTCTTAGTGTACTAAGCAACCAAAAACGATATCCTCAGGAACAGAGGATGAAGCTTTAGTTCTGGAATGTCCCGTCGGGTCCTAAAGATTGTTGACCTGTGAGAACATCACGACGCCTTTTATCTTATAATCCTGTGGGAAGTCTACAACATGCACAACACAGCAAAGTGGGCTGAGCATTCGTGCAAAATGTTGCGGTACAACACTCACGACAAACATCGTTTAGTTCCTGTCGGCATTGGTCATGACGTATTCATATCGTGTACAAAATCCTCTTCAAAGATCTCTGGCCAACGTGAAAAAGTCAAAATTATCCCCCCCCCCGCCTCTCGTGGTGCCCCATCTGCCAGCGGTGGCACGAGCAGGAATTGCAGGGCTGTGCCTCTACCTTTGACACAATGTCTGGCAATAATGGGGGATCAATAAAAACGCGGTGAGTGTTGACTGAGATTACATTATTGATGTGAAACGATCTGCAATAAATGACATGTTGCGTCTCTTAAAACATTTGTGCCTTTTTTTCTCTCGCTGTGCTTCAAGAACAATTTTCCTGGAGGATTGTTGCATTTGTTTAAATCCATGTTTTATAGACACCCGTAGTGAATCCAACTGAGTCGGAAGACGTCTTGGAGCAACGCTATTTCACCAACTCAACACAACACGACACGAGCTACACTTGGGTGTCGAATGCCCATCTATCCCACGCTACGGCACAACTAGACACGGCTCGCTATCCCGGCCCGGACCGCGAGCTGCTGGCTCCCGGAGCGCGTGGCTAGAGGCTTCTTCTCCCGACGTGAATCTTCTTCACCGGCCACACAAAGAACCCACGACCGCCTCACGGAGCCCCCCCCCCGTTATATCGGCCTGGGCTGGGCTGGCTCCGGCCCTCGCCCCGCCCACCTCTTTCCCGAAGGATCCCGAGGGCTTCTCTATACCACGTGACCGCCCAGCGGCCCCGTCCACCGGTGGCCCCCTCCAATATCATCCGGTGACGTGTCGGCAGGTCAATCAGCGTATCGTGCCCCAACGCAACCCTGGCTGGCTGACGCTCCCTCACCGGGAGCCCGCACCGCACACT
Organism: Lethenteron camtschaticum; assembly: GCA_018977245.1. Classification (NCBI taxonomy): domain Eukaryota; kingdom Metazoa; phylum Chordata; class Hyperoartia; order Petromyzontiformes; family Petromyzontidae; genus Lethenteron; species Lethenteron camtschaticum. The sequence goes on along the minus strand of WFAB01001883.1, from coordinate 16,061 downwards.
GCACGCGGTGCCTCCGCACTGACCAGCGCTCACCGAAGCCCCGCTAGGGCTGGTACTACGCCCAGTGACTGCACGTAATGCCAACACATTATCCGCCGTAGCTTCGTAAGCCCGGCAGCACACCGTGACATTCACAGTCACTACATCACCCCCTCTCTGTAGCTTCCAGCCGTCCCGGCTGCCAACTCCCCTGCAAGTAAGCAACCGACGTACAATTATACAGAACAACAAGCAGGTGCGCTCCAACAATAACAAGACAGCACGATAAATTACCCAAACCCAACTGTACAATATATACACCGAGAGAGAGAAAAAACACAGCAGCGAGAGAAATGAACAACACAACAATCGCGTCGTACAAGATCCCCACAATAAACATCTCCCACCCACAACGTGTAAACAACGCCCGTGAGCTCGATGGCGGAAAGGATCAGCCAAACGCTCGCCACGACTCACGAGCGCGCGACAAGCCACGGCGGTGTGGGAGCGTGCAACGCGCGGGGATCGTGAGAGTCGAGTCTTTGAGCGAGTCCGTGACGCCGGCCCTCCAGGCGGGTCGGGCTCATCTGCCCTGGAAGCAGAGGTCGCAAACGGGTTTTGATTCCTTACCCGTACCCGGCCGGGTATGGGTTCCCGTACGCCACCCGTACCCTACCCGAAATGAGTGACAAACGGTGACTCACCGGTGACTCACGGCCTACCCGTACCTGGCCACACCAGGGTCGCAAACGGGTACCCCGGGTACGGGTAGCTGGGTATCGGGTAGGGTACGGGTATCGGGTACCCGGTTGTGACCTCTGCCTGGAAGCTGACTCCCCACGAAGAGCAGTCGACCGGGTCGTCGGGTCCTTCACGTGCAGAGCACGCGAGGCCGACAGAGCGGACGCACGCCCGGCTCGCCACGCACAGCCCACACTCGGCCCCTGCGATACGGAGATGAGACAAACTCACACGGCGGCGCGATCAATGGCTTAAGACGAGCGGGGTGTACAAACCGGCTCCGCTTACCAAACCGAATCCATGGTTGCGGCAGCAATGCGGGAGGTGTGCCCACCGGCACCTGCGAACAATGCAACCAGGTCCTGTCCCCCGGCGACCAGTCGCACAGGGAAACACGGCCACTTGCTTCAGGTTATTTTTTACGAAACATTCGAAAATTCCCGCCAATTCGGTGGGGGTCAGGAAGCCTTCGGGTGACTCCGCGCGTGAAAGTATAAGTAAATATTGTGAAAATAAAGAAAGTAACCCTCGTTAATCGTTTCCACGTCGTTTATCCCGATAAAGTTGAGGTAAATGTCCCTCACGACAACTTAACGCGCCTAATTTTAACAAAAAAATCTGTTAAAATGAACCCTTTATATGCGTGGCATCGGTTTTATTTTATTATTCATTTCTGTTTTCGTGAGTAAGAGTTTCATTTTTATCACATTGGTATTTAAAATTAAATATGAAAAAAATCCCTAAAAAGTGGAAAATTTGGGAGAAAAATTTTCACGAAAATAAATTGTCACGCACAACGAGTCTGTGTGCAAAATGTCAGCTCGATTGGATCACGGGAAGTGGGTTAAAACAACGACTGAAAGATTTGCACGGTCGTAAGCGCGCAAGCAAGCAAGTGAACTTAATATAAAGGATTTAAAAATATGTAAGTTTATACTTTACTAGCTCGGTTTGCCAATCCTAGGACGGAAGCTGTAATATTTACGAAAAAATTGAGCCGATAATAGATTTAATGGCAGTGAATCTTGCACAAAACAGGATAACAAATATATATTTTTTCAAAATATAATATACATTTTTCAAACATACAAAAATATATTTTAAGTATAGTATCTATTTACAATGTAAAACAATATATATCTTTTATATATAAATGTTATGTTTGATTTATTTTAAATTTTGTTCACAAATATTATACATTAAATACAAATATTTATTTATTCTCAATAGATGCCATGGGTTGACTGCTGTGCAGGCTAGGTGCGGGAGGAGGTCACGGGACAGACCCAGCAGGTGCCGTGGGTTGACTGCTGTGCCAGGCTAGGTGCAGGAGGAGGAGGTCACGGGACAGACCCTGCAGGTGCCATGGGTTGACTGCTGTGCCAGGCTAGGTGCAGGAAGAGGTCACGGGACGGACCCTGCAGGTGCCATGGGTTGACTGCTGTGCCAGGCTAGGTGCAGGAAGAAGTCACGGGACAGACCCTGCAGGTGCCATGGGTTGATTGCTGTGCCAGGCTAGGTGCAGGAGGTCACAGGACAGACCCAGCAGGTGCCATGGGTTGACTGCTGAGCCAACCCGCGTCCCCCTCACCTCACCTCACATGAACACACCCGCACGCATTTCCCCCCCCATAGAGCTGGAAGGGGAGATCACCTGACGGCCGGTTTTTATCCGAGAAACCCTTATCGGGATAACTCTCACGGTTTCCGGCGATCAGGGAATTGGACGACCTCCCCNGTGCTACGTGGCCGCGGCGCTGCGCCGGCCTTAATATGGTGTGGCGCGGCGTGGGGCATTCGGCCACCGCGGTTGAGGCGCATTTCCCACCCCCCCCCCCAGCGTCGACGAGGCCAGCAGGGGAAGGACGGATAGCATGAGTAGCAGGACCGCAGGGGCTCTTGCGCATAGTCACGGAAGGTTGGGATGGTTGCGCTTGAGCGCGCAGGCCCCATTGTTAGGGAGGGTAAGGGATTAATTGGGATTTACGCCGCGCACGCCGCACACTGATTAGCATATCAAAAGCGCCCGGAACCGCCGTGCGCGTGCTCGAGGTGCGCGAGCCGATTGTTCAGAACAGCATCCCTTTGAGGTAGGGAGGATAAATAGGGGGCGCAAAGGGGAAATCGCTCTTGTCTCCAGCGCCAGAGGATCAGCCGCAGCTCCAGCCAGCGACCCGGACGTCCGTGCGACGCATCGAGGTGCGCTGTTAGCACAGGGAGCCGCGAACCACCATGGGCACCAAACAGTGAGTGGGGAGGTGAAGTAGGATAATAGCCTATAGATAGGGAATAGGTACAGGTTTAGTGGAACAGGCCAGCCTCGTCGACTCACTGATTTAACATCTAGTTCCAGGTAGCATATAATAAATAATTAATAGCGAAGCGTGGCCTCGCGTGATCTTGTCGAGCAGTGTGAGCGTGTGGGTGCGCGGGTGCACGTGGTTCGCCACGTGAGTGAGCGCTGCGCGAGCTGAGCGCGCGGGTGCACGTGTGTACACAGTGGTTCTGTAGTGCGGCGGCTCGCCTCGGGGAGCGCTGCGCAGAGCGGTGCGAGAGTGGGTGTCGCGTGTGTTCACCCCGTGTGTGATACAGGTGCGCGATCACAACGCGAGTATTCAGTGGTGAGTGAGTGCCGCGGGGAGCTGTGTGCGTGAGTGCGCATACGTTCGTTACGTGTCGGATACGGATGCGCATTGGTAACGTGGTTATTCGACGTGGAGGCGAGTGCCGCACATGGCTATAGACGGGCACACGCTCGCAGTGTGCGAGAGCTGCATGTAGCGGTGTAAAGAGGGGGAGTGTGGCGTTTGATTGATGATGCTGTGCGCACGTATGCTCGCAGCGTGGGAGCGCGGCGCGAGGCTGTAACAGTAGGGCGTCATGTTCGAATGCTGGCGAAACCGTAGCGGGTAAATAGGGAGGTGGGGTAACGTAAACGAAATAGGGGATGCAAGCGGGAGGACCCCGGGGCCAACGGCCCCCACAAGTGTATAGAAGTCATGGGTTTAGTTTATTTGCATGACGTCTTATTCAAGTTCATACTTCCATTTGCTTGCCATTGCTACGGCACACTGGTTCGGATTATTCTTCCCATTTATGAAATCTCGCTAGAATCATTTTCTTCACGAACTTATTTGCATTCAATTGCTATTCACGTTACTAAAGCTCCTCATATCTAGCAACATACCTAAGCTCATGTGGCCATTGTGCTTAAGCCTAAGTAGGAATATGCTGAATCATCGTTCGCTTCCGTTTGAATAAGGATGGGCATATGCGAGCTGCGGGATTTAAATTGCATTATAATCACTAGAATCACATTGTGGTCGTATTAGAATCACACCATCCGCTAAACCATTCAAATGATTACTCAAAGTTGATGGCAGAAATTATACTATAAAACACTCGTTTTCTAGAAGCACCCCGCTCAACACGAATGTCCTTAAATATATTTATTAAACAAAGTCAGTACAGTATAAACTTGCACATCTTATTCCAAATCAAGCTCGAGATCACCAATTTTGATATTTTAGGCTCTATGTCACTTTTTCATCCTCTAAACTTGTAGCAGTTTAGAGGACATTGGGGGCGAATATTAGCAAATTAACACGAAGCTCGCAATTATGCATGGAGATGCACATCCTTATTCAAACGGAAGTTTACAATTATGCAGTGAGATGTACACACGTATTATGTTGCTAGATATGCGGATTGTTAATGTAAAAATTAACAAATGAATGCAAAGTCCGTGATAGCCCAATTCGAGAACAAAGGATTTGGATGCTAAAGCAAAGTTATAAGGGGCTTTGAATCAGAGCTCAAGGTCATTTCGAGAGGGATTTCACTGATAGACGCTCGACTCCTCGCTCTGCAGATCACCCTTCTTGCACAAGACCAGCCTGGCGAGCACGATTGCTTGGCGACTGGTCGTTACTGTGTCTCGGTCATACGATAGTGAGAGTTATCTTTTTGGCGATTTGATCCGGTCATCCACACAGCTGAGAGTTTGCCTTTAATGATCAACAACACTCGCGACTGTTACTCTGCTCTGAAGAATCAGTCACATGGAGCAGATAAACTCCACAGTGCCACGCACACAAGGGGGTGAGCAGTCATTCAATTGCTCCGTGTGTGGGAAGGCATTTTCGCGGAAAACAACTCTTAACAGACACCAGAAAACACATGCGGGCGAGAAGCCATTCCATTGTTCTGTGTGTGAGAAGGCATTTGCACGGAAAAAATTCTTCAAAGTCACCAAAAAACGCACACGGGCGAGAAGCCATTCAATTGTTCTGTGTTGAAATGCATTTGCAGATTCATCAACTCTTCACAGGCACCAGAAAACACATGCGGGCGAGAAGCCATTCCATTGTTCTGTGTGTGAGAAGGCATTTGCACAGAAATCAACTCTTCACAGGCACCAGAAAACACATACGGGCGAGAAGCCATTCAATTGTTCTCCGTTGGAGAGGACACGGTCATCACCACGAAACAAGCATGAGAAGATCCGCAATGATATAGAAGTGAAATCAAAAGGTGAAATACAAAATGCTGCAACGAGTCCTCAAAAAATGCATCTTTCGAACCTATGCAGGTGGATCCTGAGAGATGCGTGGATGTAGTGGATATACTGAGCCCTGACGACAATTCCTATTTCCACCCCATGCAGTTGGATCTTGCGAGATGGCTGGATGTAATGAGTCCTGACGACAATTCCTATTTCCACCCCATGCAGTTGATAATGAGAAATGGCTGCTCGAGTGGCTGGATAATCAAAGTATTGAGTACTTCTGTTAAAGTCCTGGAATGTTCACGTTTGCGTCTCTGTTAGATCAATTTATTAGGTGCAATTCCATATATCAGTGATTTCCAGCACTACTCCAAGCTAGTGAAATTATTTTAACAAAACCGTTGATTGCTCTGTGTGTTGGAAGCATTTTCACGGTCAGCAACACTTCACAGGCATCATCAACAAAGAGTAAAAATGTTGTCATGAGTCCTAAACGAAATTCCTCTTTCGACCCCATGCAGTTGCATCCTGAGAGATGTACGTCAAGCTCGAGTGATGTTGTGAATGCTCTATAATGTGTTCAGATGAATGTCTTCCTTTAAGTTCCAGAAGTGTTCACTGATTTCAGGATGACAACAATTTTATACTTTGGACGAATGGCTTCAGTCGCAAAGGACGTCAAAGGGGAAATCGACGTTTACGTGTTTGATTTTAAGAATATATTTTAACTGTTGAATTCCTATTGGGAAAAATTTGCCTAGTTCCTTTCCTGTTTGAGCCTGCGTATTAATAAAGATGTCGATACGAGTATTAACGTGAGTTTTCTTCCAGATTAATAAAGACCTGATTTGTTTTTGAAGATGACTGATCGTACGTTATTGCTACCATGTTTCCTTTAAAAAACACGGACGAGTAAACATACACACACAAGTGTGCTTATAAACACGACTGTCTATACAGCGTTGTGCATTCACACACGAGTGTGCATGTGTTTCTACGCGTTTTAACGTTAATTTACTTGCAGAACAATAAAGACCTGACATGTTAAAGATGACTAATCGTCCCTTATTGAAGAAGGGAAAAAAATAAAACAATTAAAAATTTGTTTTATTTTTATTAAATAAAAAAAAAATTTTAAACAATAAAAAAACTTTATAAAATTATTTTATTATTTTTATTATTTTATTATTTCCCTTCTACGTGACTAAGAACCAAGAAGATGAAGAAGAAAATAAAACATAATAAAATAGTTGTATAATGTTTCATTTTTTATTATTTTATTATTTCCCTTCTTCGTGACTTTACCGAAAGAACCAAGAAGGTTAATTTACTTGCAGCACAATAAAGACCTGACATGTTAAAGATGACTAATCGTCCCTTATTGCTACAATGTTCATAGCGAACACGTGTGGAGGCGAGTTTCAGGTGAAGCATCTCCAGCACACAAGTTTACCCTCACCTGGCAGCATCGTGGCTGTCCGCTGATCACACTCATGACGTCACACTCATGACGTCACACGCACGAGCTGTAGGGGCGGGGCTCTGTCCGCTCAGTGGCGCTGTTTTCATTCATTGAGCACCACGAGCGGGGAGTCTCATCCCTGTAGTTCCCTGTTGTGGTGCCGCATTCATCACCACGTTGCCCTCAATCCTTTGTACGAAACACACACCCACACACGAGTGGACATAGCAGTGTATATGCATAGACGAATGTGCATGCACACCGCTTTGTACATACAAACCGCTACACTACCGCTCCCCAAGTGTACTTACACAGCAGTGTAAATACACACACGCTTACAAGCGATATCATTTCGATATCATTAAAAGTGTATGAGAGCAATCGTAATAATTTTCGTGGATTAAATTAAACAAATCACCTTGATTGTTCTGACGCGGTCATATCAACACAAGTACTTCAATATTTTTATAAATAAAGTCAGCACGGTATAAAGTTGCACCTCAAAGTCCAAATCACAATTTTAATATACAGTCTGCATCTGCCTGGTAACGCCTTTGAACAGGCAGCAGTTTGCAGCACATTGCAGGGTGAATATTAGCAAATTAACGCGAATTATGCGGTGACATGAATATACGTATTCAGGATTAAGCTCAATAGCCAGATTCCACAAGTCATGACTAATCCCATATCTGCATTTCCCATAAATATGCTAAATTCATCTGATATCAAACTCTTGGAACCTCCGAGTTCAACCAGTCTACACAACAAAGACTCATTCCTAACAGCGTGTTTCACCGAACCTCACAATAATAATATCCTCCCACCCTCAACCAGTATATACACAAGGACTGTTTCTTGAAATAACTCTTACTTGATACAGAATCGTGCTGTGACGGTTCCACCTGAAGACGAAAGCTTGTGTTGCCTCCGAAACGTCGTGAGAATTATTTTATTATGTTTTATTTTTTATTATTTCCCTTCTACCAAGAAGATAGAGAAGCTATGTTGCTAGATATGCAGATTGTAATTTCCAAAAATAACAATTGAATGTAAAGTTCATGAAATGCAACGTCGGAGAACTTCATCTTTCATCAATGCAACATCATTCCAAACGACCCCACCATTCGTGTGCTGGTGTCATTGACCCAAATCGAATGAAACCTGTGACTTACAGCTTTCCACACCTTACGCCACGCTCCCACGCCCCCTTCATTCGTTTTTTGTTTATCAGAAGGAGGCACTCCCTGTTGTTTGCCAATCCCCTGCCACGAGTAAAGTTTTGCAAAAACAACCCCCTTCCTTCATTGACGGTGTTGGACGGTAACGCTGTGGTGGATGTGAGAAATGTCCCGGAGGGAAGGCTCATAGCCACCACAGTGGCCCACGAGGTCTTTGGACGGGTGCGAGGGGCTGGTAACCCCTCAATACTCAATGCAATTAGCAAAAAAACTCGTCGCAAATTTTAAACACGTGCAAAATATTGAACACATACACACTGGGTATATACACAGCGAAGGTCGTATGTTACAGACTATATGATGACGATTGTTTTTTTGCGTAACGTTATTATGAACCACGCTTTTAAGCTAAACCATTCAGATGATTATTCAAAGTTTGACGTAAATTATTATATAACACACTTGTTTGTTGAAGCACCATGTCAACACGAATGCTTAAATAGGTTTATTAAACAGGTTCAGCACAGTATAAACTTGCACCTCTTAGTCCAAATCAAACTCGACATCTTCATTTCTATACTTCGAACTGTATGTCGCTGTTAAATCTTCTAAACCTGCAGCAGTTTACAGGACATAGCCGGGTGAATATTAGCAGATTCACAGGAAGCACTGAATTATGCGTACAATTATGCAGTGAGATGTACATATGTATTAAGGTTAAATTACAATGGCCGGATTAGCTAAGCTATGTTGCTACATATGCGGATTATTAATGTAAAAATTAACAATTGAATGCAAAGTCTATGATAATCCAAGACGAGAACAAAGGATTTGAATGCTAGAGGGAGTTATAAGGGGCTTAAATCAGACCTCAAGACCATTTCGAGAGGGATTTCGTTGAGGATAGACGCGCAACTCCTCTCTCTGCAGATTACCCTTCTCCTGCGAGACCCAGCCTGGCGAGCCCGATTGCCTGGCGACTGGGAGAGTTCGTGGCGACCTCTTCAGACGGGTTACAGGGACATCGACACGCCGTGCATCAACAAGTGTCTTCGTTAGTGGATAAACTGGTAGTTGCGTGTAGCTCGACATACGAGACGTTCCTGTGTGTCGGTTAGACGGTAGTGAGAGTTTGCTTCTTGGCGATTTGAGACAGACATCCACGCAGCTTAGAGGGTGCCTTTAACTCTCAACAACACCCGCGACTGTTACTCTGCTCTGAAGAATCAGTCACATGGAGCAGATAAACTCTCCACAGCGCCACGCACACACGGGCGAGAAGCCGTTCAATTGCTCTTTGTGTGGGAACACATTTTCACAGAAATCACATCTTAACACTCACCAGGAAACACACTCGGGTGAGAAGCCGTTCAATTGCTCTATTTGTGGAAAGGCATTTGCGGATAATCAAATCTTCACACTCACCAGAAAACACACTCGGGCGAGAAGCCATTCAAGTGCTCTGTTTGTGGAAAGGCATTTGCGGATAAATCAAATCTTCACAGGCACGAGAAAACACACACGGGCGAGAAGCCATTCAAGTGCTTGTTTGTTGAAGCATTTGCAGAGAAATCAACTCTAAACAATCACCAGAAAACACACACGGGCGAGAGCCATTCTGCTCTGTTGTTTGAGGCATTTGCAGAAAATCAACTCTAAACAATACCAGACACACGGGCGAGAAGCCATTCAAGTGCTCTGTTTGTGGGAAGGCATTTGCTTGGAAATCTATTCTTTACAGTCACCAGAAAACACACACGGTGAGAAGCCATTCAAGTGCTCTGTTTGTGGGAAGGCATTTGCACGGAAATAAAATCTTCACAGTCACCAGAAAACACACTCGGGCGAGAAGCCATTCAAGTGCTCTCTTTGTGGGAATGCATTGCGTGGAAGTCAGCTCTTAACACTCACAAGAAAACACACTCGGGCTAGAAGCCATTTCATTGCTCTACGAGGGAGAGGACATGTTCACGGTCATCACCGCGAAACAAGCACCAGAAGATCCGCAATGATAGGGAATTGAAATCAAAATGTAGAATTCAAAGTGCTGCAATGAGTCCTGAAAAAATGCATCTTTCTAACCTTTGCAGGTGATCCTGAGAGATGGCTGAATGTAGCGGATGTAATGAGTCCTGACGACAATTCCTCATTCGACCCATGCAGTTGGATCCTGAGAGATGGCTGGATGGAATGGAGTGGCTTGAGACTCAAGCGTATTGAGTACATCTGTTAACTGTTGCATTGTGTATATTCGCGCTTCTAAGATATATTTTTCAGTCATTTCCATTACTCCGAGCTAGAGTGATGTTGTGAATGCGCTATAATGTGTTCAGATGAACGTATTCCTTTTAAGTTCCAGAAGTGTTCACTTATTTCAGGATGACAACAATGTTATACTTATAGGTGCGTTGCTTCGTCTGGTGGTTGTATCATCGGGACTGATAAATGTGTGGTGTTTATGGTAGAAGGTGCCATGTCATCTTCTCAGCTAATTGCGTGTTAAAATTTATTCTAGACGTCGTCACGTTAAGGTGGTGCTTCGTCCTATCGGATTACTTGTTGATGTGGTGTGATGCGCATTGGTTGTGAGGTGTTTCAATTCCTGATTTTACTCTCGTTGTTAAGTGGTCTTGTTGAGCGAAAGTTGGAGAAAGACATTGCTCACACACGCTTACAAGCGATACCATTTCGATTATCAATAAAAGAGTATGACAGCAATCGTAATAATTGTCGTGAATTAAAACAAATCACCTTGATTTACTGACGGCTCATATCAACACAAATACTTAAACTTTTTTTATAAAACAAAGTCAGTACAGTATACATTTGCACCTCTTAGTCTAAATCGAACTGGACATCAGCATTTTGATACTTCAGACTGTATGTCGATGTTAAATCCTCTAAACTTGCATCAGTTTAAAGAACATTGTCGGTGAATATTGCAAATTAACACGAAGCACGGAATTATGCATGGATATGTAGATCTTTATTTAAACGGGAGCGTACAATTATGCAGTGAGATATGCATATGTATTAAGGTTAAATTACAATGGCCGGATTAGCTAAGCTATGTTGCTACATATGCGGATTGTTAATGTAAAATTAACAATTGAATGCAAAGTCTATGATAGTCCAAGACGAGAACAAAGGATTTGGATGCTAGAGGGGAGTTATAAGGGGCTTAAAATCAGACCTCAAGACCAATTCGAGAGGAATTTCACTGAGGATAGACGCGCAACTCCTCTCTCTGCAGATTACCCTTCTCCTGCGAGACCCAGCCTGGCGAGCCCGATTGCCTGGCGACTGGGAGAGTTCGTGGCAATCTCTTGAGACGGGTTACAGGGACATCGACACGCCGTGCATCAACAAGTGTCTTTGTTAGTGGATACACTGGTAGTCGCGTGTAGCCCGACTTACGGGTCGTTACTGTGTCTCCGTCAATATCAACCCGTGTACGAAGGCAAATAAAATATTTCTATCGCGCCACATTGGATTAAAAAACACCGTCAGAAAAGATCGTGTTCACGGTTCAAAGAGAGTTGTTTTTATTGTCAAAACTTGTTTAAACAAATCAATACTGTAGCTATTCCAGAGAATTGCGCATTCGAATTGAACGTTCTCATGCGCTGTATGCACCTGGTACCAGTTTACATGAAAGGCAGTGATTGCTACAAAATATAAAGCACATTGCAAAACGTACAGGTAGTTTTGGGCTCCGTATGCAAACTCAAACATTGGATATATTTTTTCCGAGTGGTTTATCCAGAAAAACAATTCCTGAAATTGTACTTTAAAGGTTTTTGGCTTTTAATCAAAGCTCAAGAATATCAACAGCCCTTTTTCAATCCACTCCAAGATGAAGGCAGTGACCAGACGGGTACTTCACCAGTGGTCAGCGCCCAAACAGCAGTTCGGATGTCACCCTCAAACTCGGGTTTCTGAATCCACAGCACAATCACGTTCCTTCACAGTGGCCAGCTAGGAACTTGGTTGGGCAGAAAGCTCGCGGTCACGTGACGCACTTCAACCAATCCGCGAGCGTGCTACACGGTGGGAGGGGCTATGCACGACAGACAAATAATCCCTGGTGGGCAGTGGGGAACTGTTGTTCCTACCTGTAACAAAAAATTAACCCGTAAAAACAAAGTTTTTCACTATAAATCCTTTATATGCGTGGCGGCTAGAGTCCTCTCGTCCTCTGGCTTGAGATGGCTGCCACCTATGGGTCAGATGATTGCCTGCCACCATTAAGCATTTGGTAATTAAATATTTATAAAAAAATTCCTTAAAAAGTGTAAAATTTTGGAAAAAAAATTTCACGAACATTAATTGTCTCGCACAACGAGTCTGTGTGCAAAATGTCAGCTCGATTGGATCACGGGAAGTGGGTTAAAAAACGACCAAAACATTTGCACGGTCCTAAGCAAGCAAGTGAACTTAATATAAAGGATTTAAAAAANCCCACTGCATATATACGCTTAAGACAGTTCCATGAACATGAAGTGTAGACAGGTGTTGTTCTCTCTACATCTGCTACCAGCAGCAAAGTCTATAAAACTTTGCAGAATGGAACATGTCACAAATCAACTTTATTTAGGCATTTTTGGGTTTTTATCAAGTAGGTTATAGCAGACAGACCCCATACAACAATCTCCTGGAGTATGAGAACATCTGATTTTGCAAAAACCTTCCCACTTCGTGTTCATCCTTCCCAAAGATGCAAATTTGAAACGATCTTTCAACAGTCGAGCAAATGCAACACAACAAAAAAGCACATTGCTCTGAACATGGCTATCTCCTCTGCATGGAAACAAAACGTGTTGTATATTTCAACTCCAGATGACTTAAACGGCACGTTTTATCTTTAGACGTGACTTTACCGAAAAAACCAAAGAATAATTCCTGCAGTCACGAAAGCTGCAAAATTAATAAGGAACAAAACTGACAAGTCATTCACTTCTTTCTTGGAAGAGACAAGTTCCTGCCTTGGGTAGTAAAGCCAAGATGCTGCTTTATATTCTATTGACTGCATTCTGTAAAAATAAAAAACTCTGCAAGCAAGCTCAAAGGAATTTCGATTTAAAGCTTTCGTGACTGCAGGGATTCATCTTCTTGGTTCTTTCGGTAAAGTCACGTAGAATGGAAATAAAATAATAATAAATAAAAACAACTCTGTCTTCTCGACAGACCTGTTCTTCACCTGAGGACGGCTGCTTGCGTTCTGGCCGAAACGGCGTTCTTTCGGTAAAGTCACGTAGAAGGAAATAATAAAATAATAACATCATAAAATAATTCTCACGACGTTTCGGCCACAACGCAAGCAGCCGTCCTCAGGTGGAGAACAGGTCTGTCGACCGTGACTTTACTGAAAGAACCAAGAAGATGAATCCCTGCAGTCACGAAAGCTTTCAATCGAAAGACACCAGCTTATTTACCCCAAGGGCTTTTCATACAAAGTGCATCCCACGGCCCACACAACCTCCCACCATCATCCATCTATCGCTACCCCCCTCCTCTCCTCACTCCAGCCCCTCTTCCTCTTCGATGTCAGAGCATGAAGACAATTTTGGCATCTTGCTCCTGGGCACCTCCAGGCTGCTACTGCCTCCCCAGCTGCGAGAACGAGGAAGGTCAACGGCTTGGCGAGCGTGCGCTCGCAAATTGTATTTGGCAATGATGCTTTTGCGATACCGATTGCCGACAGAGGACAGATGACTGCCAGAGGGCCGCAGCGCTGGGAACACTTTGGCACGGATGCCGTCCTTGGTGTCGATGCCGTCATCGTTGTCGTCCTCGGAGCTGAGGTGGACTGTCTCCTCACTGGACGAGCGCTGCAGCGTCGTCTCGCTGGAGATCGTGGTCGACACACGATGATCTTCGATTCCACTCAGCAGCAGTCGCTTTTTGGCTTCTGGGACTTCCAGTTTATCCAAGTCCTAAAATCCAGCGAAACACAGAAAATATGCACACACACCAAATTTTGTTCAGCGATCCAACATTGATAATTGGTTTTTTACCCTTCTATCTGGCAACAAAACTGACACCTTTTACAAGGAGTCATGTTTGTATAGACCGCAATACCTGCAGTCATAATACAATACAAACAAAAGACACAACTCTGATAATGTGCACTGTCCTGAAGTTGATTGGTCCACACCCGAGCCAGGTATTGCGGTCTATACAAACATGACTCCTTGTAAAAAGGTGTCAGTTTTGTTGCCAGATAGAAGGGTAAAAAAACAATTATGATATTTTTACTGGCAAATGAGGTTCCCATAGTGTACGATACAACATTCTTCAAATTTCTGACGACGTGTATTCCTCAGAGCAATTAATGTACAAAATCAGTCGGTATTACCGGTAGGAACCACCTGGTTCCACCAGCCACAGGGGATTATTGTGTCTGTCCGTCGTGCATCCAAAAATGGAGGGGTGGGGCTGGGTGGGGAGGGGAGGGTGGGGAGGGGCTGGGTGGGGAGGGGAGGGTGGGGAGGGGCTGGGTGGGGAGGTGGGGAGGGCTGGGTGGGGAGGGGAGGGTGGGGGGAGGGGCTGGGGGGGGGGGAGGGGGGGGGGCTGGGTGGGAAGGGTGGGGAGGGGCTGGGTGGGGAGGGGTGGGCTGGGTGGGGAGGGGCTGGTCACCCCGTGGTGCCCTTATAAAACCAACGTTTAACCTACTCACGACGGCTTGTGCCCGCCCTCACAGTTGGCCATTGACCGAGCAACCCAACGTTCCTACCCACTCCCTCCGCAGGAGGAATGTGTTTGTTTTGTACCCACTACTGGATCAGGACTCCTCAGCCTCCTCACTCGAGCTATGTGACGATCCATCTATCAACTACACACGAACTAATATTCTCACAACTCGAATCTCTGTGGTGGTCATCCTCTTGGTGATGTGTGCTCTACTTTGGATGCCACTCCAACACCGTTCTTGTTCCCAGCCACAATGCAGTCCAGTGATGTTCCCTTGCCCAAGCCCATCTACTTTTTGCAGTGTCAATGTTTCTTATTTGCATGTTTCGGTATCCACGTGTAATGGGTTCCGGAGAGACTTGTAGAGGTAACTTCTTTATTACAATACAACACTCCAACAGTCCTGATACTCTGTTACAGCCTAGGTACACGCCTAGATACACAGCCTAGGTACACAGCCTAGGTACACAGCCTAGGTACACAGCCTAGGTACACAGCCTAGCGACACAGCCTAGGTACACAGCCTAGATACACAGCCTAGGTACACAGCCTAGCGACACAGCCTAGGTACACAGCCTAATACAAGCCTGCGACACAGCCTAGTAACAGCCTAGGTACACAGCCTAGGTACCAGCCTAGGTACACTGCTCTGGCTACGCTCTGGGGTCCTCCGGCTACAACTACCCTAGGGGGGCTACCTGACCGACCCAGCCAAGGTGCGGGTCTGGACTCTGGCTTCCTCGGAACTCGCCCTCACAAGGACGGGGGGTACAGGGTCCTAAGCTGGCTGGCTGGCGGGTCTTGACCTGCGACTGGCCCCAATCGGCCAGGGAGCTGCCCTTTTATGCCTCGTGCCCAACGAGGGGTGGGTTGTGTGTGCCTCCAGATATCCCACAGAGCGCACACAGCCCCCCCCCCCCGTTGGTGGCGCCAAGGGGTTTAACTGTCTGGGGTGCCTGGGATCCTAGCGCCTGCGCCAAGGGCTTCTCTGCCTAGGGTCCAGAGCCCCCTCTTGTGGCACGACAATCCTCACTACTCACCACTCACCTCACCACTCACCTCACCACCACACTCACCCCTCTCCCTCACCACTCACCTCTCCCTCACCACTCACGCTCACCACTACCCTCACCACTCACCACTCACCCACACACGTATTAACTCTTTACAAGTTTAATTCCAACCTTCCATCTTCTCCAAGCTTCTTTGTGCATTTTTTATGTTGCAGAAAAACTTGCACAACTTAAAAATAAATCCCAATCCTGTAAACGTTAAAAAACACGCGTAGTTTGCATGGAAGCATCCGTAGGAACTTGCCTGTAGAGTAACGTCCATCAGCTGTTGGACACTCGACAATCCACGTGAAGTGAAATTCTCCAAAAACTCCAAGCAGTCGATTTGTTTCAGGAAGCTTGAGACACGAAAAAAACACAACACACAAGGCTCCAAAATGTTAATACCAAATACAAGAAGCACGAACAAGTACTTTGTACGGCTGTAT